>CAUYON010171610.1:0-39039 GCA_963573935.1 Arctocebus calabarensis
TATATTTTATACTATGCATATATTTTACCACAATTTTTACAAATAGCACACAAAGGGGTGGCGCCTGTGGCTCAAAGGAGTAGGGCACCAGCCCCATATGTCGGAGGTGGTGAGTTCAAACTTAGCCCCAGCCAAAAAAAAAAAAATAGCAAACAACGTCTCTGAGTATTTGGTGTCACATCAGTCACACAGTATTTATCTGTGAACATAGAAAATCACACATTTGCAGGTTGGTGCCTGTGGCTCAAGGGGCTAAGGCACCAGCCACATACACCTGAGCTGGCGGGTTCAAATCCAGCCCAGGCCCGCCAAACAACAATGATGGCTGTAACCAAAAAAAAAAAAAAAAAAAAAAAAATGGCCGTGCGTTGTGGTGGGCACCTGTAGTCCCAGCTACTTGGCAGGCGGAGGCAAGAGATTCGCTTGAGCCCAGGAATTGGAGGTTGCTGTGAGCTGTGATGTCACTCACAGCACTCTATCCAGGGTGACAGCTTGAGGCTCTGTCTCAAAAAAAAAAAAAATAAATAAAGAAAATCAAACAGTTGCCATCAAGACAGGAAACAGAGAAAAGCCACAGAGGGTTTTTTTGTTTGGTTTTTTTCTTTTTGTAGAGACAGAGTCTCACTTTATCGCCCTCAGTAGAGTGCTGTGGAGTCACAGCTCACAGCAACCTCCAGCTCCTGGGCCCAGGCGATTCTCTTGCCTCAGCCTCCTGAGTAGCTGGGACTACAGGCGCCCGCCACAATGCCTGGCTATTTTTTGATGCAGTTTGGCCAGGGCCGGGTTCGAACCTGCCACCCTTGGTACATGGAGCCAGCACCCCACTCGCTGAGCCACAGGCGCTGCCCTCACAGAGGATTTTAGGTGGCTCATTTTTACCCCAAAATCTTATTCTGTAGAGGGGCCAACGTGTAAATAATTTAGAGACAAGAGGCAAGATTGTGCTAATAGAATAGGTACTTAGGAAAGGAACAAATTTCTGCAAAATCCTCATGGAAAGAAAAGAAAAACTTTATGAACATGACTGTTGAAACTTCATATCATTTTTCACGGGTCACAAAATAGTATGGTTTAGGGTTTTATTTTTGGAGACAGTCTCACTCTGTTGTCCTGGGTAGAGTGCTGTGGCATCAAAGCCCACGGCAGCCACAAACTCTTGGGCTCAAGCAATCTTTTTGCCTCAGTTTTTCTATTTTTAGTAGAGATGGGGTCTTGCTTTTGCTCAGGCTGGTCTCAAATCTGTCAGCTCAAGCAATCCATATGCCTCAGCCTCCCAGAGTGCTAGGATTACAGGTCTGGGCCACTGGACCTGGTCTGGGTGGTATTTTTTTTTTTTTTTTTTTGAGACAAAGTCTCACTTTCTTGCCCCCAGTAGAATGCCCTGGTGTAACAGCTCACAGCAACCTCAAACTCTTGGGCTCAAGTGATTCTCTTGCCTCAGCCTCCCCATGTTGCTGGGACTACCGGAGCCTGCCATAACTCCCAGCTATTTTTAGAGATGGGGTCTTGCTCTTGGTTAGGCTTGTCTCAAATTCCTGAACTCAAGCATCTGCTTGCCTTAGCCTCCCAGAGAGCTGGAATTACAGGTGTGAGCCACTGCAGCTGGCCTTGTTTGGGATATTTTTAAAAAGAAACCATTTTATGTCTGATGTGGGAGAATAGCATCAGCTGGCAGCTGTGGCCCTGACTGGCCTAGATTGCAAATCTTACCTCCATCCCTCAGGAGTGAGTTTTTGATTGTGATCACCAGGGAATCATTCTTAGGAACTGAGAAGATTGGAAAATAGTGATGAGCCAGAGCTGGTAGCATCGCCTTCCTCCTGTTTCCTCTTGCCCTACATCTATCTCTGCCCATCTCTGTGTATTTCTGTCTCTTTCGATCTATCTTTCTATCTCTTTTTATTTGCTTACTTACTATTTTATTTTTTTGGGGACAGAGTCTCACTCTGTCACCCTGGGAAGAGTGCTGTGGTGTCATAGCTCACAGCAACCTTCAACTCTTGGGCTCAAGTGATCCTCCTGCCTCACCCTCCCTGAGTAGGTGGGACTACAGGCCTGAGCCACTGTGCCCGGCCTGAGTAGCTGAGACTACAGATGCTCACCACAACACCTGGCTAGTTTTTCTGTGTTAGCAGAGATGAGGTCTCGATCTTGCTCAGGCTGGTCTCAAACTCTTGAGCTCAGGTCATCCACTCACCTCACCTTCCCAGAGTATTAGGATTACAGGCATGAGCCACTACGCCTGGCCTGTCTTTCTTTCTTTCTTTTTCTTTCTGTCTTGTCGTTCTCTTTCTCTATCTTCCTCTATCTCTATTTTTCTCTTTATCTTACCACATCTTCCTCTTTCTCTCTTCTTCTTTGTGTGTCTCTTTCCTTATCCCTTTCTTTCTTTTTCTCCCTTTTCTCTCTTTAGCTTTTTCTCTTACTCTCTTTCTGTTTCTTCCTCTCTATCTCTTCTTTCTTTCCCCCCCTCTCCCCACCCCACATCTCTCCTCCTCCTTTAACTCAGTTCCAGGAGAGGGGGACATGAACTACTGGCCAAGCACACAGTGTGGCTGAATCTCCCATGTGCTGGGCCACAGGGAAGATGACAGGGACTCTGCCATGTCTGCCTGTGCAGGGTGGTCCCCACCTGTGCTCTGGCAGTTGCTGTAACCACCTCTCTGTATCACTCGTAACCCAGCTCCTGCCTGGGCTTGCAAACAGCTAGAGGTGGGGGCGACCATGGGAAGCCCGTCTAGTCTGGCAGAGGTGGGGCTGAGGACCCTCCTCTGCTGGCCCCAATGCTCCTGCCCTGTGCAGGGTTCGCTGATGGACATTCTGCGGGAGGTGAGGCCCACCACATTCTACGGCGTCCCATGGATCTGGGACCGGATGCTCGACAACCTCAAGGCCAGCCAGTTGGACTCGACCACGCTGCGGAGGAAGTTTGACAAGTGGGCCATGATGCTGGGACTCAGGACCAATCAGAAGCGGATGTTTGGGTGAGGCTGGGATGTCTAGGGCTACCTGCTTTGGGGGGCTGCTGGAGGCTGGGCTGGGATGTCCCAAGGCCGCGCTCTGCTTCCCCGTATCTGCTTCTCAAGGCACATAGATCTTCCACTATGCTTTGGCCTGGCCAAGAGCCTGACCTTCAACCCAGCCAGGAAGTTCTTTGGCCTGGAACACTGCCAGCAGTTCTTCAACATGGGGCCAGGGCTCCCCAGAGCCACCCTGGACTTCTTCCTCAGCCTAAACATACCCATCTTTGAGTTCTACGGCTTGACCGAATGCACAGGCATCCACTCCATATCCAGCCACAAGGCCTTCCGGCTGCTGAGGTAGGTCTGCGGGGAGGGACAGGCAGGTAAAGAAGCCCAGGATGTGGGCTGACCCCTTCTCTTTACCTGAGAACCCCAAGGGTACACGTAGTCACCCCACTTGGTTGTTGCTCACCAAGGAACACAGGTCCAAAGGCAAATGAGTGAGTGAGCCTATGAGGGGATGGCCTCAAGCCCTTTTCCAATATGCATTTTAGTTGCAAACTGTTTTTCTTACTAACAGAAAATCATTTTTAACACCCTAGCACCTCAGGTGAGAGCCACTATCTGTGAGTGTGCCTACTAATTTGTGAATGTCACTGCCAAACTTGGTAACTTAGAATGACAATTTACTACCTCACAGTCTCTGTTAGTCGAGAATTTAGGAGGTGCTTGAGGACTGCGTCAGAGGTGCTTGAGGACTGCGTCATCCGGCTTCGGCACCTCTCATGAGGTGCAGTCAAACTGTCAGTGGGACTGACTCCTCTGGAGGCTCCACGGGGACTAGGGAGCTGCTTCCATAGGTGCCCTCATGTGCTGCTTGGGGCGCTCTCCTTATTGGCCATCAGCAGGAGGTGCTGGCTCCTTGCTACATGATCCTCTCCACGGGGCTACTTGAGGGTCTTCCTAGTATAGCAGCCACCCTCCCTCAGAACAAGTGAGGGGAGAGTGAACAAGGTGAAAGCCACAGTGTCTTTTATGATTAGGGTTGCCAGATTTAGCAAACAAAAATACAGGAGTCTGGTTGAGTTTTACTTTCAGATAAATAATGAATAAATTGTGGGTGTTTTTTTAGTATAAGTATATCCCATGCACTATTTGGAACATACTTGTGCTAAAAAAATTTTGTCTGCAATTTAAAATTAGTTAGGTATCTTATATTTGATCCAACAATCCTATTATCTATTATGACCTAAGCTCGGAAGTGGCACTTAGTCATTTCTGTCACATCTGATGACAGGTCAGCCCTGAGCAGTATGTGAGGGGGCTACATAAAAATGTGGACACTTTTTGGGACTACTACTCCTGAAACTACTGATTTAGTTAAGGGACCCCCACATGCATTTTCTGTTGCATGCAGACTGTACTGATGGAACAAGACAAGATGAAGAATGAGGAGGAAGTCATAGCCCTCTTTACCAGGCTGGTTTCCTGCCTGGGCTCACCTCTCAGTAGGTGACTACAGTCAAAGGGAAGCACAGGCAGACAGATGCCTGTTAAAGCAGGGAGGACACATTTCATTCCATAATACTACTGCAAAAAGGAAAATAGTCCAGCACAAAGTTAACCCAACTTCAACTGATGCTGAGGTGACTGGGAGTTCTAAGGGAAACCCAGGAGACTGAAAGTGAGAGACAGAGAGTTCTTTCAGGCTCTTGGGTCCTTGAGGAAGCAGTTTGGAGCCATAGTTTACTTCACAAAGGACAGAAAAAGGGTTCTGAAGTTTGACCTTTCTAAAGTAACTGCTTGAGGTTGGGCGGTGTGGCTCATACCTATAATTCCAGCACTTTGGGAGGCTAAGGTGGGAAGGACCCCTTGAGCTCAGGAGTTCAAGATCAGCCTATGCAACATACTAAGACCTTATCTATACTAAAAATAGAAAAACTAGCTGAACATGATGGTGGGTGCCTTAGTCCCAGATACTCAGGAGACTGAGGCAGGAGGATCAATTGAGCCCAAGAGTCTTAGGCTACAATGAGCTATTATCACAATCCTGCATTCTAGCCTGGGTGACAGAGTGAGACCCTGTCTCTAAAAAGGTTTATAACAATAAATAATTTCTCTAAGAGGAGATTCAGGACTGCTATGGTCTGAATTTTGTGTCCCTTCCAAAAAAATTCATTTTGATAACATCCAAGGTGATGGTATTAGAAGGTAGGTCCTTTGGGAGCAGATTAGTTCATGAGTGAAGATTTATTTTTTCACAGTTCTGGAAGTTAAAGTCCTAGATCAAGCTGTCAGGTGGTTGGGTTCCTGGCATGGCTCTCTTTCTTGCAGACAGCCCCTTTCTTGCTATGTTCCTGCTATGTTTCCTAGCAGAAAGAAAGCAAGCTCTCTTGGGTCTCTCCTTATAAGGGCATTATTCCCACCATCGGGGCCCCACCCTCAAGAGCACATCTAACATTAATTACCTCCTAAAGGCCACATCTACATATACCATCATCCTTGGGGTTAATATTACTTGGGTAAAGGAGACCTAATTCATTCCATAGCAGTATGTGGCCTGTGTGTAGGCCAGGACCAGTTTTAAGACTGCCCTGAGTCTCCAGACAGTTGATGCATCAACCAGTTCCATTGAAAAGTACCTTGAATTTTTCTTTTCCTTCCTTCCCTCCCTCCCTCTCTTTCTTTTCTTTCTTTCCTTCCCTCCCTCCCTTCTCTCTCTCTCTCTCTCTTTTTCCAGACAATGTCCAAGCTAGAATGCAGTGGCATCATCACAGCTCACTCCAACCTCAAACTCCAGGGCTTCTGCCTCAGCTTCCCAAGTAGTTGAGACTACAGGTGCCCACTACCACACCTGGCTAGTTTTTCTATTTTTTGTATAGATGGGGTCTCATTATGTTGTCCAGGTTGGTCTTAAACTCCTGGCCTCAAATGATCCTTCTTCATTGCCCTCCCAAAGTGCTGGGATTACAGGCATGCGCCACCTTGCCTGGCCTATCCATATCTTGCTTTGTCCCCTGGGCTGGTCTGTGAACTCCTGGAGGGCAAGAGCTGGGTGTAATGCCTCCATGTCCCCCTTAGACTTGGCTCAGAGCTGGGACTTGGCTAGGGGTCTCTACTTCCAGTCTGTGGCTCTACATTCACTGCCTACTTTGGGTCAGTGGGACTCTTAGGAGATAAAAGGAAGATAGAAGACTTAGAATCTGCATGGTCTTGTGGCTAAGAGAAAGAGGGGTGGTGAGCAAGGATAGAGGAGTACCTGCTCTGGTGAGGGATGGTGTCTGCCCATGTCTAACACTTCCCCTTCCCACCCATTCCCCACAGCTCTGGGAAGGGGCTACCCAGGGCCCACACCAGGGTCCATAAGGAAGATGAGGAGGGTGTTGGGAACATCTCTATTTGGGGCCGGAACATCTTCATGGGTTATCTCAACAACAAGGAGGAGACAGAGAAGAGGATGGACTCTCAAGGCTGGATGCACACAGGGGACCTGGGTTTTTTGGATGTTAATAAGTTCCTGTACATCACAGGCAATGTCAATGGTGAGCAAGATCCTGCAGGGCTGCCATGGACAGTGGTACAGGTTGCACACAGCACAAGAATGAGTGAGGGCTAACTTCCAGTTTAGAGGAAGGGGTGCCTTTTTTATGCCTGGGATGCATCTTTGGTGTCTGTATGCAGAGGACAGCAGCTAAGGGTCCCTTGCAAGGTGGGGATGCTTTGTGCCAATTTCCCCACCCCAAATCCTTGCCCACTTGCTTTAGCTTTTCAGAGATGAAACCTCTTCCTTTTCTGCATATAGATATCATCACTCTCAGTTCTGGGGAAAAGGTCAACCCCAAGCCCATTGAGGACCAGGTGAAGATGTACATCCCCATCGTGCGGCATGTGGTGGTGGTGGGCCAGGATGCTCCGTACCTGTGCGCCCTGCTCACACTGAAGGTGTCTTGGGCTGTCCTTAGGTCTCATGACAATCTGGACTGCCAGTTGGTAGAGTGGGTGCTGGTGACCTGGTTGCAAGATGAGGATGCTGAGGTTCAGAGGAGATGGGCACCCTTGGGGTGCCAAGTCCAGGATATTAGCCACACCCTGGCTAGGGGACCTAGAGAGGTGGCCTGCTGTGCTGGCTTTTGCAGAGAAGGGACTCCACCTAAGAACAGCATTCCAGAGATAGTGCTTGGTGCTCACCATGGGCACCTGAGACCATCTCTTGTCCTTTTGGAGGCACTAAGGCCCTGATCTTCGGACAAGTGATGTGAGAGAGCAAATAGGTGCAGCTTGGCTGGCCCGGCCTCTCACAGACCAGGGCAGCACTATGCATGCCCTCCCAGGGCACTATGCATGCCCTCCCTCTGTTCTCATCTGTGCAGTGGGGAGCTAGGCACTTATGGAAGTGGCAGGTGCGGAGGCAGATTAGGAGTGCCCAACCCCATTTCCCCCCTGGCAGTGCCAGGTCAATACGGAGACAGGAGAGCCTCGAAACACGCTGACCAGCGAGGCTGTGGCTTTCTGCCGGCAACTCAAGAGCCACTCTACGAGGCTGACAGACATCATCAATGGCCGGGACCACATTATCACAGGGTTCATCAGGGAGGTCATTGACGCCATCAACGCGGAAGCTCAGTCAGAGAGCACCAGGATTGTCAAGTGGACCATCCTTAACACAGACTTCTCTATCGCTGGCGGGGAGCTTGGTGAGAGGCAGGGCACAGGAAAGGGCCCAAATGGCCAGTGACATCCTGTAGCCTTGGGCTGAGTCTGAATTTGGGGCACTTGGGTGGCCATATGGTTTTGCCTATATCATTCAACAAAACACGTATAAGTCTTGACAGGGTACAGGGCATGGCGCTGAAACCCCTCAGAATCTTTCCCAGGAGCTCCTCCCAAACCTGGTGAGCTGCAGACCAGAATTGCATACCCATACCCCTGGCTCATGCAGGTGATGGGAGAATCCCCCAACCCCACAGTACAGACCTGGGTTTCACAAAGTGTGGCCTGAGGGCCATTCACACACAAGGCCTTGGAGTGCTTGTTAAAATGCCTCAAATCTCCAGGGTTGGGTTGCTGGCACCCACAGTTTTTTGTTGTTGTTGTTTTAGTGGGTTTTTTGTTTGGTTGGTTTTTGTTTAGCAGACCCTGGCCATGTTCAAACCTGCCACCCCTAGTGCATGGGGCCAGCATGCTAACCATTGAGCTACAGGTGCCCAGCCTGTTTTGTTTTGTTTTGCTTCTTTTTTGAGACAGACTCTCGCTCTGCCTCCCAGGCTGGATTGCAGTGGTATGATCATAACTCACTGCAGCCTTGAACTCCTAGGCTCAAGCCTTCCAAGTAGCTGGGAATGTGGGCACATACCATCATGCCCAGCTAATTTTTCTTTATTTTTTTAAGAGACAGAGTCTCACTTTGTCACCCTTGGTAGAATGCCATGGCATCACAGCTAACAGCAACCTCCAGCTCGTGGGCTTAGGCAATTCTCTTGCTTCAGCCTCCCAAGTAGCTGGGACTACAGGCGCCCACCACAACGCCCGGCTATTTTTTGTTGCAGTTTGGCTGGGGCTGGGTTCAAACCCACCACCCTTGGTATATGGAGCTGGTACCCTACTCACTGAGCCACAGGCACCGCCCTCCAGCTAATTTTTTAAATCTTTGTAGAAATGGGGTCTGTGTTGCCCAGGCTGGTCTCAAATTCCTGGGTCCAGCACTTGTCCTGACTCAGTCTTCTAGAGTGCTGGGATGACAGGTGTGAGCCACCACTCCCTGCCTGGCATCTGCATCTTAACCAGTGCCTAAGGTTCTCAGGGGGCTCTGGGATGGACTCTTCTGCTGGCCACCCAGCCAAAGCCTCCCGCTGCCCCATGCCCCTCCCTCCCATATCCCTAGAACATACTCAGCCTACCAACGCTTGTCCTATCAGGCAGCCAGGCTGCAGGGGCCACCTGGGGACCTCCTAGGAGTGGAAGGACTTGGGACTTGCTTCTGTTACAGGGGCAACAACAAAAGTGAAGAGGGCAATCGTGGCCAAGATATACCAAGAGGAAATTGAAAAGTTTTACAAGGAGGATTGATTAATCGTGGCCAGGAAGGGGCTCCATTCTTTGTGAGAGGGCTGCCATTTCCCTCTCTGTGTCCCTTTCCGTTGACTATCAAAGAGCCAATTCTTGGAGGAAAGCACTCCCAGCAAGGGGGCCTGCTGGCAACTAGCATACCTCTCTCTGGGGAGGTGCTGTAGTCTAAAAGAATTAATAAAACTGGCTCACTAGAGCAGTGGCTCTCACCCAGGGGCAAGTCTGCTTATAGGGCTCCTGTGGTGATGTCTGGACACGTCTGTGGTCACATCTGGTCACCTGGCGTGGACTGGGTGGGTGCTGCTGTGCTACTTAGCACCCCAGTGTTTAGGAAAGCCCCCCAGGCCAGGCGGAGATATCAGTGGTACCTGGCTCCACAGTGAAGGCTCTGTGAGAGTCAGAAGCTGGAGTGACAAAGCTCCTGGGTTTCTCTCTGTTCACTTTGAAAAATACACACCCTGTCTTAAGTAAGAAGTAGTTTGGGGTTTGGTGGACAGGTCTGTTGTACTCTTTAGAGACAGTGCAGGGGTGTGGCCCAGCTGCCTGCAAACACCTTGAGGTGCATATGAAGGCAGATAAAGGCCTGCAACCAGCCTGTGTATGGAGTCAAGGGCACCCAGGCTCAAGGAGTTCACACACTGGATTCATCAAAAACACTTGGGAGACTCCTTGTTCACATGGCATGTTAAATCCCATCTGGCACCCAATTTGTAGAGAAGATACAGAGATAACCCTGTGAAGCCTGTGGACACACGCAGCCACACGCAGTGCAGGGCTGTGTGAGCCAGGTGGATGCTCAGCCCTGACAAGGTTCCCACTGGGGCTACAAGTGGTCACCAGCCCAGGGCTTGCACAGGGAGCGTCTACTGTACAGGAGTAGGAAACAGAAGAGCAGCATCAGGAGAGAGGCTGTATTGAGAACTGGCACTCAAGGAGAGCCACCATATCTTGCTTTGTATAATGTGCATGTTTTTGCCCAATTTTTTGAGGGAAAAATAACTATGTATATTATATATAGGTAGTATGGCTTAGAAACAGGGGAGCCCAGCAGGCCTCCTAGGGCTGCCACACCCTCCCGCTGGGGCCTGCTGGGTGCATGGGGGGAGGTGCTGTAAGTCTAAAACATCTTCTAGTCTGGGAGGATCTGGGATTCAGTGGGAGTGGGCCAGAGTGGCCTCTGCTGAGAGCCGTGATCAGGGGAGGGCTTGATGGCAGGAATGGCAAGGTGGACTGCTGCTGCGCAGAGTGAGGGCTGAAGCCTGAGGTCTGGCCAGGCGAAGGTGGACTGCAAACCCTGCACAGGTCCCAGGGACCCCTCTGGCCACTTGCAGGCTGAGCGACCTCAGAAGCTCCTGCCCTGCCAGCCATATGCTTGTCTATCTCATTTGTGCCGGGGATGTGGCAGGGAAAGAAGGGCTCCTGGGAGAGAGGGAGGAGACAGGTTTCAGAGTGGTGGCTTGGGAGGGTGGGTACGTGTGATCTGTAAATTTATCAGGAGGGTGCTAGTCCTCCCCAGATGGGCCCGTCCTGGCTGAAAGCTGACCACCTTCTTGAGGGGCATTTTCCTGCAACTTTGAGTCAAAAGTGTGTGTGTACATTACACATGGGAGCACATTATACACAGCAAATACGTTATTTCCCTGGAGAAATACTAGGGAATATTATCCAAGAAATAAAGACGTGGAGTTGGTTGGCTTGGTTTCTGGTCCAACGTATGTGGTGCTAGGAAGTCATCATGTCCATCCTAACCAGAAAAACAGCTAAAAATGGCCTGACCAACCTTGAGGGAGGGAACTCGCCAACCCCAACTCCAACCTTCCTGTCTCACCTCACTGGGGAAGCTGAGATCACTTTTGAAGGCCACAGTCCAGGAGCACTAGCTCATGAAATTACTGAGACCAAATCACAGGACTGCAAAATGCTCCCTCCCCCCATATTTTACCAGGGGTCCTGAATAATAACTGTGGGTTACACATGAACTGCAAGACACATTATTTTAGAAGGCATCTCTAGGGAAAACTACAGTAGGAGAATAGACAAAATCAAAGATGACATAAGAAAATTTAGCCTCTGATGCCACAGCAAATAGCAAACACAGCCTACCTCCTAGCCAGAGAAACGCAAAACCTCACACAAAAAGCTTATTTATCTCAGTTCCTTTTACCTAGTATATTATCACTGTTTTCAACAAGAACAAAAAAATACAAGACATGCTAAAAGGAAACAAAAGAAAACAGTGTAGAGAAACAAGCCAAGCAAGGGTCATGAGGAGGCTTAGATATATTTTGGAATTATCAGATTGTGGGTTTTTTTGTTTGTTTGTTTGTTTTTTGAGATAAGAGTCTCTGTCGCCCTGGGTACAGAGCTGTGGCATCGTCATAACTTACAGCAACCTCAAAACCCTGGGCTCAAGTGATCCTCTTGCCTCAGCCTTCTAGTAGCTGGGACTACAGGTGCCTGCCACAACTGTAATTTGCCTAATTTCTCAGCTTTTAGTAGAGATAGGATCTCTCGTTCTCAAACCGGTCTGCAACTCCTGAGCTCAGGTGTTCCTCCCACCTTGGCCTTCCAGGGAGAATTATAGGCACGAACCACTGTGCTTGGCCCCACACTCTACCTCTTGAATAAAAATGATTAATATGGATTTCCCTGATGATGGAGCATTTTTTCATGCTTCTTGCCCATTTGTCTTTTGAGAAGCATCTATCTGTTTATGTCTTCTGCCCACTTTTTAATAGGATTTTTTTTTTCTTGCTGATTTGCTTGAGTTCTTTATAAATTCTGGTTATGCACAGAATTGGATGTGTAGCTTACAAATATTTTCTCCCATTCTGTAGGTTGTCTGTTTGCTCTGTTGATTATTTCTGCACTTCGCTGTGCAGAAGTTTCTTAGTTTAAACAAATCCCATTTATTAATTTTTATTGTTGTCATGATTGCCACTGGGGTCTTTTCCATAAATTCTTTGCCTAGGCCAACATTTAGAAGAGCTTTTCCTACATTTTCCTCTTGAATTTTTATGGTTTCTGGCTCAGCGTCCATAGCACAGTGGTTATAGCGCCAGCCACATACACTGAGGGTGGTGGGTTCAAACCCAGCCTGGGCCAGTTAAACAATGACAACTGCAGAAACATAGCTGGGAGTTGTGGCAGCTGCCTATAGTCCCCACTACTTGGGAGGCTGAGGCAAGAGAATCTCTTAAGCCCAAGAGTTGGAGGTTGCTATGATGTCATTGCACTCTACCAGGGCGACATAGTGAGACTGTCTCAAAATAAAAATTTTTATGCTTTCATGCTTTAGATCAACATCATTAATCATCAGGGAAATAAAAATTAAAACCACAATGAGATATTAACTTACCCCAGTTAGGATGAGTTTTATTAAAAAGTCCACAAACAACAGATGCTGGTGTGGATGCAGAGAGAAAAGTATGCTTGTTAGTGGGACTACAAATCCGTACAACCTCTATGGAAAATAGGAGGGTGATTCCTCCAAGAACTAAAAGTAGACCTACCATTTGATCTAGCAATTCCATTACTGGGTATTTACCCAAAGGAAAAGAAATCATTTTATATAAAAGACACCTTTAAACTTACACCTGCTGGGCAGCGCCTATGGCTCAACAGAATAGGGCGCTGGCCCCATATGCCGGAGGTGGCGGGTTCAAACCCAGCCCAGGCCAAAAACTGAAAAAAACAAACAAATAAACTTACACCTGCTGTTAAATAACCTATATGTTATGTGAAAATAGTATTCCTGAATAAAACATAGCTTTCATCAGCTTTTAAAAATTTGTCTGTTTAGAAATTAAAATATAAAATATCACCATTGGGTGTAGATATGGAGAAAAAAAGTCTATTGGATTGAAATATGATTCTCTTTTTACTTAAGGTGTTTTTCATTATCCTTCATAGTATAGTGCTGACTTTTTGTTTTAAAAGATGTTTGCAATACATAGAAAAACTGTAATGCCCTTTTGTGGAAAACTTTAGAAATATTATAATTAAACAATCTACTGATGTTAACTTAAAAAAAAAAAAAGTGCAAAAGGATTAGGAATCGGATTGGCTGATGCTGATATCACAAGCGAGGTCTTAAAAATTCTGAGGAAAAACAATTTCCTACATAAAACTCCAAACTATTCCAGACTCTCAATCAAGCAAGAATAAGAAAAAATACAACATCAGATGTGTGAGCTCTCCAGATGACCTCTGTGACCTCCTTATAGTGCTACTGGAGGGTGTGCACCACCAAAGGGAGGCTGTGAAGGAAGAAGACGAAGACGAAGACTCGAGAAGCAGGCAGGGTCTGTGAGACAGGAGAGGCGAAATACCAAGACAACATTTGTAGCCTAGAGAGAAACCAGTCCAGATTGGAGCTGGATGGTGGATTTTAAGAAAATCAAAACCTGATAAATTATCAGATGTGTTTGAGACATCAACAATCTTCCATACAACTTTTAGGAGATTTTGTGCTTGATTAATGCACAGAAGGCAAAGCAGAGGCAAATTTTAACTCCAGAAAAAGTAAAAATATTATACACACACATGGAAATGTTTCTTAATACCCTATCTTAATTCCCTACTGGAAAAAAGGATTGCCATGGAAGGATAGGTCCAAAGAGACGAGTTTTTGGTTTTGTTTTTGAGACAGGGTCTCTTCTGTTGCCCCAATTAGTGGTATCTCATCCTAGCTCACAGCAGCTTCAAATTCCTAGGCTCAATCTTCTTCCCTTAGCCTCCCAAGTAGCTGGGATCCCCATACACACCACCATAATTGGCTGATTTTTCTTTTAGTAGCAATGGGGTCTTGCTTTACTAAGGCTGGTCTCAAACTTCTGGTCTCAAGTGATCCTCCCATCTCAGCCTCCCAGAGTGTTAGAATTATAGTCATGAGCCACTGTACCTGGGACCCCAGTATTATCTGTAATGTTTCATTTTTAAGGACAATACAACTCAGACCCTTGATACTCAGGTGTCCACAGACCTACAGCATCAGTACCTTCCAGGAATGTCACAAAGATGGAATGGGAGGCCCCCCTACATCTGAATTACAATCGACACTTGGTATCCCCCAAAAGACCGACAGTCACGTTAAGTATTAACTTAAAAGAATTCCAGCTAAGTTTTTAGAACATCACCTATGGAGCCTTCTGGAAGGTCTTGCTCTAGAGCCACAGAACCATAGCCTGCAAGGATGGACCGAAGTGTCTTCCTACAAAGCTCTTGAGGACGTCTTTTTGTGGGTTAGAGCCACCAGTGAGCTTGTGTAAGTGCAGCAGCTATGACGCCATCACACACAGCTGGCCCATGCTGTGGAAAAGTGCCAGCTGGTGTAATCTTAGAGCAGTCAGCTCTCTGAACTGGCTCTTCCTCTGTAAGTGGAGGTTCTAACAGCACTGCCCACCTCCTCTGGTGGCTGTGAGGTGCTCGTGAGATAACTCTCAGTGAATACTTTTACACATAAATGGTCCTTCCATTGTGTGCTGGGGTCTTGGAACCCTGGGAGACTAATCTAGACCCTTTGTCACTCCACAATCCTTCTTTAGAAGCTTGGATCTGAAACCATTCACAGGTAGGAAAGGCCTGGGGCAGGGCCAGCCACAGAACTGACACTGGAGACAGGATCTTTGGTTCTGAAAAGGGAAAGAAATGCCCCAGCATGACCCAGCTGCTGCCTGTCCATGGCAGAGTGGCCAGAGGACATCAGCCTCTGGTGTGGACCACTTAGGACTACTTTGGTGCTCTTCTTAGAGGGGGGAGGAGCCAGCAAGAGCTTTGCGTCCTGGAGGCTCACCCAGCTCTGCCACACCAGGGCAGAAAAAAACCTACCGCGGGCAGACTGGCAGACGGCACCAGGCTTCTGGCAAAGGGTGCCTCTGTTCATGCTTTTCCATCCATCCACCCATCTTATGAAATCAGGATTGCTTTCTAAGCCAAACCTTTCTTTCTGCTCCCAAAGAGATGAGCACAACCTCAGAAGTGGGACCTGAGTTGAACTCCGCCCTGGGATTTCTGGTGGTCTCCCTTTTCTCCAGGCTCCCAGCTTTGCTCACACTCCCCATCCCTGCTGCATAGATCCCCATCCCAGCATTGTCCTGGCCCTCTGCCCGCCTAGTCCTGAGTAGGGAACGAGGTGCTCATGCTGCCTAGCGCTCCAGTCCCAGCTCCACAGGAACCAATCAGATATGCGGGTCTGCTTTCCCATCTGACTTTATTTCACTTTTTTTCTATAAAACTCCGTAATTTCACAATTTAACAAAAAGTTTAAAATCCAGGACAGAAACAATCCTGTAACTCGTTACAAACACAATTCTCCTTATTCCTTTTAACCAGGAGTTGGTCTCAGGTTGAAGTGTCCTAGTTCCTAGTGAGACACATTCTTTGTAAAAAACCCTTATGGGTAAGGAAGGTATTCGATACCATTTGCTTTCCGGTGTCGGTTTACACTTTGTTCAGGAGAGTAAAACACAGGGGTTTGCACTGGGGGCAGGCGGCTTAACACAAAACACATGGCAATCACAAAGTGCCGGATCCCTTCCTATGGAAGTATCCCCAAAGCCCTCATGGGCCCAGCCGCCAGGTAGTGGGGGTGGGAAGGGCCTGACGGACCAGTATGTCCACTGGGTGGCCATAGAGCCAGCCCTGGGCCCAGAGCAGCTCTGAAGGACAGTGGTGGGGCCTTCTGGCCCAAGGAGGTAACTGAGACAAAGGTTGGTGCTTCCTGGGGGCCATGGAAACAGCAGGAAGGGCCAGACATTGCTGCTGAGGGCAGGCAGGTATGTCTGGCTCTCCTCCAGCTGAGCGGAAGGCTGCTCACATAGCTATGTGAATCCTGGGGGATCCTGTGAAAGAGAAAGTCCAGGGCCCGAGATCCCTGGCAGCCTCTGTGCACAAAGGGTAGAGCAGCTGCTGCCACCCCACCCACCACAGGCCAATTCCTTCTGTCCAATGTCTTAAAGGGTGTCCAGAGAAGAGAGGAAGGTTCCACTCTGGAGTATTATTGGCCTGCCTGGACGGGGATGGGGCGAGAGTTTGCCTCTCTCTTGCTGGCACCTGAAGGCAGTGGGACTGGGAGAGGCAGCATGGTGGCCAGGAGTTCCAGAGGCTTTCACCAACATCTCAGGCCTTTCTCCAGAGTTCTGGGGTGTTCCTAGACAGCTGGTGCTGGGGGAAGCTTTGGAGACAGGAGCTGCCCAAGGAGTGTTCAGATTGTGCCTGTCAGACAGAATCAGAGCACAGATAAGATTAGGGACCTGGGTGAGGGGGATATTGGAGTCTCTCACCCCATGGCTAAATTCACATGCCAGGAATGAGGTTTAACAGAAGGCAGCCCATATGGGCCCCTGTTCTCTTCCCCATCTTGGTCAGGGCAGGGGGACTTGAAAAAACTCTAATATTGGAGTGAGGGCTGGAAGCTAGAGGATACTCAAAATAGGCCTCTAGCTCCTGGGAGCCATGCCAAGGTGTGCAGGCCCTATGAGGGCCCCCTGGCCTTGGAAGGGGGGCACTGGAGCACAGCAGGACTGGCCCAGCCATTAGAGAACCTCAGGCATACAGGAGTGAGTCTCCAGGCTCAGCACCAGGAAGGGCTGCAGCAGTGTGGGGCCGGCCAGGCCGGGCCACAGTGGAGAGAAAGGCAGCCTGGGGCGGGGGGGGGGGGCAGTCCAGCCAAGTGACCTGGCCTATCATGGCCAAGGCCCACCATAGAGTCACTGACTCAGAGTCAGATGTGCCTCAGAAAACTCCACATATGATCCCATCTTATTTGGCAAAAGCTCATTTTTTTTTTTTGAAGTTCGAAGACTTGATCAACAAAAGGGAGGAAGAGGATCCTATGGGAAAAGCCCCAGGGCTCCAAGTCTGGCCCTGGAGACCATGGGGCTACAAAGACACCCAGAGTGGAGATCTCAGTTTCTGGTGCTCTAAGGACTTGCTGCTCCCATGTAAATGTACTGTCCAGGGAGGACTGGCGGGAGGTGGCAGCAGTGCCCTTGGAACCACAAAGGGAAAAGGATTACTCCCTTTGTCTCAGAGAGCTGGCTGCCCCTGGCTCGGCCTCCAGCCTGACCACAAGACCTATGGAGACATTTCAACCTACAAGCCCCACCTTATCACCCCCACCCCCACCCCACATGCCCTGCTGCCCAGACGCACACCCAAAACCACTCTTGCACAGACAGAGCACACATATGAATATAATACAGAGAGAATTACACAGCACAGAGTCCTAGCACAGAGAGCCAGCGGTGATGCCTGCCCTCAATCTACACACGACAACAACGCAGACACAGTCAGGGCCTTCTAAGGTCCTGATGGGTGGGGACATGTTCTGAACCATTCAGGGAGACTAGAAATAGCTCCTGGCAGTTGGTCCAGCTACTCAGAGAGGCCAAGGCAGTGAAACCATGCCACATAGCCCGCTGTGGAGTAGGGGCTGGTCCCGAAGCCAGGAGAGGGGCCCCATCCGTGTCTACTTCTTCCCCTTCGGGGAGCAAGGCCCAGAGCTGCCTTTCACACAAGTTGCTCTCCCAGTCTGAGGGACAGCTTGTGTGTGGCTGGGAAAAGCAGTGCTGGCCCAGCCCCTCGGCCCCAGAAGTTGAAGAGGGTGGGTGTGGAGCCACCGAGGAAAGTGCAGCTGGCTGTGAGGGCCGAGGACAGGGCGGTCACTAAGGCAGTGCTGCAGGCAGGCCAGCTGAGAGAGAGAAGGGCAGGCAGGGCCTGGCCGCGGTCTCCCAGAACCCCGGCAGCAGGGGGCCAGCACCCAGCCCCGGGTCATGTAGCCACAGCCTCCAGATAGCTCTGCAGCTTGCGCACGGTGGTCTCATCCAGGGAGAAGAGGTCGAAGTCAAAGGTGGTGTTGGTGACGTTGAAGTGGCCAGTCTCCTCAATCAGGTTCACAATCTGCAAGGCCGTGGCAGGGTGGCTTCAGGGACAGTGCCCTGAGGGCAGATTTGCCAGCACCCCACAGGACCCCCATGAGGGCTGGGCTCTTGGGGGATGTAGCCAGGTGCTCTAGCAGCTCACAACCCTCAGAGGCACCTCCAACCTCAGCATGCATCTCCCTAGTCCTGAGGGAGGCCAGAGCCAGGCAGCACAGCCAGGATCAGTACCTGTTGCAGTACATTGCGCTCCCGCAGGGCCATCAGCCTCCGGTGCAGCTCCACCAGCTCATCAGTATAGGCCTGCAGGAGAGCAGGCTCAGCAGGTGAGATGAGGTAGCCCGCCCCCACTCCCCACTCTGGTCCCACCCCCACCCAGGCCCACCCCTCAAAGTGCAGAGCCACCAGTTCTGCCCTAGGAGGGCCACCAGGGTGTATTTCAGTGCCAGGGACAGGAGGCACCTTCCTGGGTACTGCTGGGAGGAGGAGGGAGGGCCACCCTCACCCAAAGACAGTCAGGGGTGCCCTCTACTGGCTGTGTCCCCACCTTGTCGTAAGCGCCCTTCTTGAGGGTCTTCTCAGGCTTGCTGCAGGACTCAGGACTCCTCCGGTCTGATACCTGCAGGGGAACCCCAGATCCCTGCTGAGTTTTGGCCTATGCTCTCTCCCAGCTGCAGGCATGTGCAATGCCCCCCAATCCCTCCCAGGATGGGTACCAAGCCTCTGTCTAAACCCTGGCCTGGGCATACTCTGGCTGGCCCCAAAGGACTGATTAGTCAGGGTCTGCCCATCCTGGGGCTTGATGGTGAATCCAGCCTCCTCCTCGCCCACTGCCCTCAGCCCTCAGGTCAGGGACAGGACCACTGGAGCAGCCCTGATGGTGGGGCATACCCAGGGCCTCTCAAGCTTACCTTGCTGTTGGGTGGGGGTGGCTTCTGGGGGGGTGGGGGCTCACGGCCGGGGAGGCAGGAATCAGCGCTGTTATCACTCTCGCTGTCACTGAAACTCAACCTGAACACCAACACGACTTATCAGGTCCCCACCACCCCAACCAGCCCTACAGCTGTCACCAGCTCAGGCCCTCCCATTTACCAAACTGGTGCTCCCCCAGACAACCCCCTCTTTAGCTCTGGGCAGCTACTTCTGATGAAAAGAGAAAAGAGACAAGAGAGAGGAAAGCCCCAGGATGGACAGGCCCTGAATAACCGGTCCTTTGGGGCCAGCCAGAATATGCCCAGGCAGGGTGTGGACAGGGCCTTGGTACCTATCCCGGGAGGGATTAGGGGGCATTGCACATGCCAGCTTGGTTCTATGGCTATCTTGGCATCAGAGCTGCCTATGAGAGGACCCACCCTCTCCCTTAATGGCATTGCTCTGACCCCATCCTCACCCTAGCCACCCAACCCCTGTGCTCTGGTCCACAGGCTGCCTCCTTACATTGGAGGAAACGATCTTAAACATAGGGTGTCTGGTGGTGGCGAGGCTCAGGCTTTAAACCTCCCACCTCCTGGGGGCAGGTCCTCCATTTCCTCGTCTATAAGAGGCTGCCAGGAGGACTATATGGGACAATAGTAAGCTTGGGCTCAGGGGATGAACATTTACAACTACCAAGGGGGAAGCATTTGGTTACTCAACATCCAGAAAGCCACCCAGCTTGGATCTGCAAAGCTCTCCACAGAAACCCATTTCTCTCACTGGTACCTGGGATCCTGCTCCAATAAGGTTGTTTGGGCTGAATCCAGTGAGAGGCACTCTGACAATTGTCACTTCACAACACGTTACTCATTGCAGGCCTTGTTGCTGACTGAAGCACCCGAAGGCACCTGAGTCCATGGCCAGGCCCAGCTGGCCTCTGTCCTGCTCCTCCCTAGCCTCACAGACCTCCCCCAGAAACCTCCTGGACTCTGGCTATAGCCTGAGGAAGCTATAGGTCTGGCCTTAGTCCTTGCTCCCATTGCCCAGGTGACACTCCCAGCCTGCTGCCCTGTGTCCCACAGGCAATAGCTGGGCTCTGGAGAAGACTTGGGCCTCTCAGGGAGCAGAGTAGGGTAAATGGGGGTTTGCCAGCAGCAGCTCAGACAAGGTCCCTGACACCACAGGTTTGCCCTCGTCCAGAGTCATCACAGATGGCCCCACAGGACATCAAGAAGTTCGTCTAGGTCCCTGTGTCATGTTGTGACCCCCTCAAGAATGGAAACATGTATCAGCTTCTCTGCTCACAGCTCTTGGCACCTGATAGGACCTCCACTGAATGTCACTAAACCAAAGCAAGAGCTCGCAGCCACTACCCTGTTCCAGGGAAGTCACCATCCTCCTTGTGTACAGAGGCTAAGAGCCCTTTGGGGCCTCAGACTGTGCCTTCCAAAGGCTAAGAGTCTCGCTGTGTCCATGCTGATATAGGTAGCACCTCCCACAAGGCCTGTCAGGACTGTCACAGCCCTCGCTCTCGGAAAGGTGGGATACCTTGCTGGAGACAGATGACCAACTCCATCTTGAAGAGGAACCACTAAGGCCTAGAGGCCTCAGCCTTAAGGGGAGGAGAATTGCAAGAGGACTGGGCTCCTGGCTACTGCCCTTGCCCTAGACATGCCCAGACCTGCTCCTGATGCCCATGTCTCTGGAGCCAAGCCTCCCACCCACCCAAGGATCTGGGGGGTCTCCAAAGGACGCAACTTGGCTCCCTCTGCACCTTTAGGGGAATGGCCTGCAGGTGACTGAAGCAGCTCCATACCCCAGGTATCTCTAAGCCCCTACCCAGGATTCTCAGTGGGTGCTCACTGTGTAGCACACAAGGGGAAGGACTGGGAGTCCCCTGGACCAAGAACAGAAGAATCTCTTTCTTGCTCCCCACCCCAACCTCCATGCAGCACTGCCCTCGGACTGCAGGGCGCAGGTCACTTTTCCCTATCCCTCTTTTCCAATGGCAATTGAGCTCCTTTATCAGAACAACTCTACCATCCCTCCTTGGCAGCCCGCACCTACCAGCAACCACAAGTTAGGGTACCACCTAGGGTCCCTTACTTGGCTATCAGGAGAGAACACATGGCCCTAGCCCACCCTGACACCCAGGCTGCCCTGAGGCCACCTGGGGACCTCCCCTATCCTGCCAGGAAACCCTCTAGCCATTGCCTTACCCCTACCATTCCAGGACCCTGCCTGCACCCATTGGCTCCCCACTGGACCCAGTCACCTGGAATCCCTCCCCGGGTTTGTCTTGACAGCAGCCTCCTCGCCTGACGAAGAGTCATCCTCGTCGGACTCCTCTGACTGCAGGTCCTCCACCATGGAGCGCAGGGGTCCTGGGGCAGGTTGCGGGGAGAGACAGGAGGGATCCACCTGAGCCTGCAGCCCCTCCCCCGCAGGACCCCACCATGCTTCTCAACACTGTGGACCCCGGTGCACACGCCAACTGCCTAGGAGTTGCCTGGACACCCACCTCCAAGAACTGCCTCACACCGTGACAGCTCTTCCTGGGGCCCCCTCTGGCTCCCCTTCCCTCCCTACCTTCGTGACCCTGTCCTGCACTGGGGCTGCAGAGCCCCTCCATTGCCAAAGCCGGATAAGAACCCCTCCTCTACTCCCAATGCAGAGATCACTGGCTCTGTCGAGCACCCAGGATGAGCCAGCCCTTGCCAGGGAGGGCTCAGGAGCTGGAGCCAGGGGCACGGATGCTCTGCCCAAGAGCCACGAGATGCCCCTGCTCAGTCTATACCCCAACTTGGGCCTGCCCACCCCCTTGGTAGTACCCTCTGCTGCTCCTGGCCCCCTGTCCGCCCCTTTCTCCAGAGGCCCAGGGTTTCAGTCCCCTACAGATGGCATCTTGGTTTATATTCCTGTTACCAAGGAAACAGAGGGATACAAAGCCCTCAATTAGCTTGGTCACATGATCCCCCTCCATCAGGTTCCCGCCTCCCAGCAGACAAGAGCACTTGGAAGGAGTGTGGGCTCAAGGGCCCCATCCCCCACCCCCCATCCCCTCTTGGCAACAGCTTGGCTGAAATCCAGGTCAGACCCCCTTATGCGCCCCTCCCCTAGCCCCCAGTATTTTAGCCATGTGGGGAGCAGACTCTTATTCCAGGGCACCAAGTAGGAAAGCTTTTGCCCAGCAGAGGATGGGTGCTGGTGGGCTCCAGGTGGCTTCCCAGGACCCTCCCAGGTCAGAGGAGGTTCTAGGGAGAGGGCAGATTCCCCACCCTACCTGTAGCCATCCAGCGCCTCCTGGGCTCTGGGGGGAGAGAAGGGATGAGCAGGAGAATAGGCCCATGGTGCAGGGAGGGGGGAGCCCATGGTCTCTGGCAATTGGCAGGGCCCACATCAGAAAGACACTAGCCCTTTATCAGCACAGCTCAAAGCACAGGGATGGGTGCCAGGAATGGACACCAATGGCCACAGAAAAGAGCTGCACCCCCCAAACCAGCTGAAGGTCTTGTGACCGGTTTCTGTTTTGCTTTTATTTTCATTAATTTACTTATCTTCTCTAGATGGGGGTCTTGCTTGTTGCCTACACTAGAGTGCAGTAGAACAATCATACCTCACTGCAGCCCCAAACTGCTGGGCTCAAGTGATTCTTCTGCTTTGGCCTCCCGAGAAGCTGACTACAGGCATGCACCACCATGCCCAGCTAATTTTTCTAGTTTTTTGTAGAGATGGGGGTCTCGTTTTTGCTCAGGTTGTTCTCAAACTCCTAGACTCAAACGATCCTTCCACCTCGGCCTTCTAAAGTGGTGGGATTACAGGCGTGAGCCATTGTGCCTGGCCTGTTTTGTTTTTAAATATGGACTGTATTCAAGCCGCCAAAAACCCTATGGGCATGTCCTTGTGCAGGACCAGTCTGGGAAAGCTGAGAAGCCCACACGCAGTCCAGAGAAGCCTGACTGGGCTGGCCCTCCCTGCACTCCAGCAAGTTGTCAAGTCTTTCTGGTGGCAGCAGCAGCTTCCAGACTTGGGTGTGCAGATGGCCAAAACTTGACATGGAGCAGGCTCCACTGCCAGCGAACTTGGAGAGGGCAGGGTGGGAGCCCTCTCATTCCCAACAGTCCTGCACCCGCTGGCCTCCGGTGGGGGACACGGTCTACTCCTGTGGGGCCCCCTCCTGCTGCCCTCATTACACACCTTGACTGTGGTTCTGAGACGGCTCAAAGTCGGAATCCGAGCTGGAGTCTGAACTGGAGCTGGAGTTGGATGGGCTCGACTGGGCAGACTTCACCCCACAAAATGGCAGCAGAGGGGAGAGAGGGAAGAGCCATCACCTTTCAGCTGAGAAAGGGGCAGGACAGATGCCCTCTGACAGTGCCATTGCCCAGCAGGTCTGTCCCAGACATTCCTAGTGGTCCCCAGGACACCCACCCATGTTGCTCCTGAGAACGTGTCAGGAAGCCGGAACCCAGCTCCTCAAGCAACCTGCAGTCTACTTTCCCCAGCCTCAGCACACCAAGGGACTCCAGTTTCCACCAGCACCAGGCAAGGCTCAAAACACCTCTTGGCTTTCTCATTTGACTAGGCAAAAGCGTGTACAGGGCAACATAGCTCTCAAGGAGGGAGAGTGGGGGTGGCAGGGAGGTCTGGGGTCTCAAAGGCGTGTGGACCCTGTCCCTATCCAGGGAGATGTCCCAGACAGGTCTAGAATAGGAGAGCTGGGAGTGAAAACTTCTCATTCAGACTAACACACTTTCCTGGGGCTCCGGGATGACAGAAAGCTCCACCACCCTGCCCAGGTGCTGCCACCAACCCTGGCTGCCCAGGTACTGTTGAGTATGTGTGCACACTTGCAACAGATAACATGGCTGTCCTTCCTCCTTAGGCTGCTGTTCCAGGCTCAGCCAGCAGGGGGCAGTAAAGACCAAAATAATCGCAACAAGGAAATGAGGGGACAAGACGCCCAGGTGAGAGGGTAGCTGAGGATGTGCACATGCACACGTGCTTGTGCAAGGGAAGGGAAGCCTGGGGCTGCATCTCACAGATGGACAGGAATCAGTCGCTGAGCACTGAGGCTGGGCCAGAATGGGGCTGCCCACAAGTGTGTGTGGATGCAGTGGGCCAGGCATGGGCAGGCTCTGGAAGGCAGAAGTCAGGAATCTGCAGGCTCAGGGAGAGTACCCTGGTTCAGGGTGCCCCAGGCCCCAGAAAGGCTGTCTCAGACCCAGCAGGTCTGTTCTCAGGCTGGGGGCTAGGCAGACCCTCACCTCAGGGGACCCATCTCTGGGAACTAAGTAGCTGGAGCCCCTCCGTCAAGCGAAGGGAGATTCTAGCAGAGGGAGTCAGCAGGCCTGCTGGGTCCTGGCAGGTGGTCTTCCCCACAGCATTTGGGTGTGGGCAGCCCCCACACTGCAAGAGCTAGAAGAGATTTCCTAGCACATGCAGATAGGAGGGGTCAGGGCTTGGGGCAGCCTCACCCAGCCCACTGCAGTCCCTGCTGTGAACCCCCCCCACTGGCAAACGATGTTCTCTGGGTACTCTCGTCAGGAAAGCCCATATAGGTTTCCCACCACCCCCAGACCAGCCTGACTCCTTAGTACACACCAGACAGTGTGGCGTGTACACACACACCCCTGTAATGCTTATTCTTGGGAGAGGGGTTCCATCTCTGGGGCCCTGTTCTAAACCTGCCTCCTCACCAGTTGGCTTCTCGACTTGGAACAAGGTGGTCTCCAGTGTCAAACCTTAGTTTCCCCATCTCTGAAGGAACTGCCAGCTTGCACAGGAAGGTGGGTCGGGGGCTGGGTCACAGGCCCCCGCTTTACCACCCCTACCCTGTGCATGCTCTCACTTTCACTGTTTGGGGTCAGAGGGACAGAATGCAAAGAAGGCCCCAAAGCCCCGCCCAGCTGGCACTGTGCTCACAGAGGAAAGTCACGCAAATCCAACAGGCAGGGAGAAGAATCAGAAATGGTTCTGGAGGTGGCGTGGTCAAAAGGGGCTGTAGAAGTACACCTAGGTGCTTAGGCTACACAGGGCACCCAGGGCCCATGACTGGCCCATGTGTGGACAGAACAGACTGGCTCAGGAACTCCAAGGCCTGAGGGTAGCCCAAAGAAAGAGCCAGAGGAACTGGAGAGTGGGGCCAGGTGGGGCACTGCAGGGCAGGGAAGAGGTGGTTTTATGTGGCAGCAGCAGCTCCCTAGTGTAGTCTCCCCTAAACCTGCTGGCCACTTTGCCTCTTCACCACAGGTGCCTGCACTTTGCCAAAGCCACAGGGCTAGGCAATGTCAGGGACTTAACTGAAGCCCTTTAGTGGGTAGATGGGTACTCTTTAGCCAAGAAGAAAGCCCCTGGGCTTCTTCGAATACCTCCAATCCTGAGCCCAAAGACACTGTACATCCAGCCCCATCTTGGTGTGGCAACTTTGAGATGGCCAGAAGTGCCCCACAGAACACCCTACATGTTTCACAACAGAGTAGGAATCTGGAGCCCTGGTGCCAACACACTGCTGGGGCCAGTCTAGCAGGACAGGGCCTACAGGACTCCAGAGATGCCTCCCTGGAGATGCCTGGTCTTGGGACAGGATTTGCCCACCTGCCCAGAGCTACATATCCAGAGGAAAGAGCAGACTCAGGTGCCAAGCAGGCACCCACAGAACATTCTGCAACTGAGAAGGCCACCAAGGCCCAGTGTTTCTGGGACGCAGCACCAGGGCCTGCTTCCTTGTGATCACAGGCAGGTGACACTGTCTTCAGACAGCCACAGCCATGAGAAGTGAGGGTGCTCAGTCCTTCCTCCCCCAAGGATGTCTGTGAGTCAGGGGGATACACTGTTTCCCACAGTTCAGTCACCCCTAGCCAGTGCTGCCACCAGCTCCAAATCTGTCTCTGGGAATTGCTTTCAAAGTCCCAGCAGAGCCTGAACAGCAGCCTAGTCCCCCTCACAGGCTAGTAAAGATTTAGAAACCACAAAAGGCTGACAAGGATGGGGCAAGCAATAAAGACGAGGAGCTTAAACTCTATCATTCATTCATTCATGTATGCATACATGTATTCTCTGAACACCAGGCACTACATACTGCTTGGAGGCCTCAAGCCACTGAGGCCCCAAACAAGGTCTGGCTCCAAGGCCAAGTCTGGCTACTGATTTTCTCTTTTTTTTCTTGAGACAGAGTCTCATTATGTCACCCTCGGTAGAGTACCTTAGCGTCACAGCTCATAGCAACCTCAAACTCTTGGGCTCAAGTGATTCTCTTGCCTCAGCCTCCCAAGTAGCTGGGACTACAGGTGCTGCCACAATGCCTAGCTATTTTTTGGTTGCAGCTGTCATTGTTGTTTAGCAGACCCGGCTGGGCTTGAACCCTCCAGCTTCGGTGTATGTGGCTGGTGCCCTATTCACTGAGCTATGGGCACTGAGCCAGACTACTATAGCTTGTGGCTAAACTCATGGCCACTGCAAGGACAAGCCCAGAGCCTCTCATGGTGACAGACCCTGAAAGGGATCCTGGTCCCACCCTTAGAAAACCAGCTAGGCCAAAGAGGAATGTCCCAGCTGTGTGTAGCAGCCATGAGTGAGAGGGAAGGGCCAATGATGCCTGCCCCCAATAGCCACCTGGGAATGTAACCGGGCACAGCTCAGGTGCCATCATTAAACCTCTAGACATGGAGAGCAGGATGAGATGTCCTGATGCCCAATTTGCAGCAAAGATTTCCTGCCAGGCTCACCCTGCTCACCCCAAGGCAGCTTCCAAGATCCTGGCCTGTGCAGGGGCCGCATGAGCAAGGCAGCTCTGAACCTAGGCACTCTGAGGCCGTGCTTGCCTAGGGTCATCAGCAGGGCAGGCCTCACAAAGCAAGCTCCATCACCCTGGCAGAGGGAAACCGAAGTGCAAGGCACAGAGGCTGGTGAAGACCTGAGCCTTGGGCTCCGGATCCCACCATGCTGCCTGCTGACATGCACCTTTCTTCCTGGCTTTCCCCCAGGTGGGGCTGACATGGAGGGGTCCTCTCACCTCTGACTTAAAGGAGGCCTCATCCTCCGAGTTGGATTCCTCTACCTCCAGGGGCTTCCTGGCCTCCCTGGGCTCGTTTTCAGCCTTCACCTTCTCCCCTCGGGCACTGCTCTTATCTTTGGCCGGCTTCTTGTCTGAGAAGGATGAGGAGGTACGGGGTGAGGTGCCTGGGGCGCTCCGGGACCCCTTGGAGCTGCTCTTCTTCTGCTTCTTGGCGCTGGGCTTTGGTGAGTCTGCGGTGGCTGGCCGCTTGCTGGAAGCCTTGGGTGGGGGTGGGGGTGGGGGGGCCCCCTTGGGGGACATGCTCTCCAGCTTGGTCTCCTTTAGGGCCATCTTGGGCTCCTTGAAGGCAGCTTTGGGTGGAGGCACCTTCTCCTCCTTGGGGAGCCGGCCTTCGCCCAGCTTCCGTGATGTGTCCTTGGAGCTCTTGGCCTGCTCGCGCTCCAGCTCCTTGGAGGAGCCCTTGCTCTCCGAGTCCTTGCGGGGTCGTTCCCGGTGCTCCTTGGTCACCTTGTGCGGCTTGGAGGCCTTGCTGCTCTCCTTGTTGGCGTCCTGCAATGCCGAAGGGGGCAGGCAAGGGGGGGGGGGAACACCTGGTCACATGGCATCTCAGGACTGCCTTGCTCTGTTACCTGCGACCCCTACAAAGTATAGTTCACCTGATTCAGATCAATTTGAGAAACTTTTCCATAAAATGAAAAGGCAGGTGAGAGTTTTTGTGTTTTTTTGAGACAGAGTCTCACTCTGTCACCACAGGTAGAGAGCCGTGGCGTCACAGCTCACAGCAACCTCAAACTCTTGGGCTCAGGGATCCTCTTGCCTCAGCCTGCTGAGTAGCTGGAACTATAGGCACCTGCCACAATGCCTGGCTAGTTTTTCTACTTCTTAAAAATAGAGACGGGGGTCTCGCCCTTGCTCAGGCTGGTCTCAAACTCCTGAGCTAAAGCAATCCACCTGCCTCAGCCTCCCACCAGAGTGCTAGGATTACAGGTATGAGCCACAGGGCCCCGCCAGGTTAGGGTTTTAAATGGAGCTGCTCTGTTACTACTAGAAAGTGTGAGCAGGTCCCTGAGACTGCAAGCTAAGACCCTTCTGAACTGCACTGATATACCCTGATGAGCTCAGAAGGAGAACAGTGAGTCTTTGACCAAGCACAGCAAACCACATCACCTGCTCTCACCAATGCGCATGGCTGCCACTGAGCAATGGGCATGGGGGACCCTCGTGCAGGCCCTGCCCCTCTCTCAGCCTCCTCTGGCCCCCCAGCACACACGCTCACTGCCTCATTGTCTCCTGCTTTGGCATTCCAACATCCTCCCTGAGCTCCTTTGGCCCCTGTGTTCCCACACCTCCACTATGCAGCCAGCTCCATCATTTTTGGAGAGAGCTATTCACTGGAGCCATGCTATAGAGCACCTACTGGGTTACTGGGCACTATGCAGAGACAGCTCCTAGGCCTCTCAGAATCAAACCACCTGGCTGGCCTTCCTGAGATAGGAAAGATTCCTGAGCCTCTGTCTCAAAGGTTCAGGGTGGAACCTGGACTCTAGGGCCCCGGGGACAGAAGCAGGGCAGAAATTCCAGGGAGTAATGCCATGGGACCCCAGGCAGGCATTTCCTCTGAATAAGTGCAGAAGCGCCCACCTCCCCGGGTGATGGCACAGGCCTGGCAGACAGTGAATTCTTGTCAGTATTGGCGGCCCACGTGGCCCAGCCTATGCCCCAGCCTGAGCTTTGCTGTTTGTATGTTTCTATCCTGTCCTCCTTCCATACCCCATCGGCTCTCCTACAGAGGGGGCCACGTCTTCCCCGATACCCACTATCATCACACACACCCAGGGGTGTGGAACAGCAGTTTGGAGAGAGCTATTCACTGGAGCCATAGGCTCTCTGGGTGAACACTCCCCCAGGCTCCCCAGTAGTGCCCAGCACTGAGGGCAGCCCCACTGCCCTGGGAAGGGCTCTCAGGGACCAGTGAAAGCACCAAGGAAGACAGAGGTGTCCATGCTTCATCACTTCATCAGCTCACCACCAGACATGTGGGAAGGGCAGGCTGGTCGGGGCTACTGCTACCTGTTCCCAAGGCCACCTGAGTGTCCAGGGACAGATTCCTCCCAGCAAAGAGCCACAGGGACAAACGGAGCAGCTGCCACATGTCTGGTCGATTCAGTTTGCTGTCTTCCCTGTCTTATTCTTACAAACTCACAAAAGATATCAACATTAAAGGCTCAGGAACAGTCCCAGAGACTAGAGGGCCACTGACGCCTCCTTACCCCTGCTGGGCCTGGTTGATGCCCTGGCAGTGGGAAGGGCTGTTCACACTGTGAGCCCTCGCAGCTGGCTATGCCCCTGGGGTGTGTTTCTTGGGGCTGGTGCATGGAACAGGGCCCATCCTTGGGGGTTCCACTCCCCAGCTGGCTGCTCCCCAGGAGGGAGGAATAAAGCAGGGGTGCTATATGCCATCTTGTCCCCTTCTCACCATGGATACATGACCATTTGGACTGAAGGAGCTCAAATGATGTCACAACCGGGCAGCACCTGTGGCTCATCGAGTAGGGCGCCGGCCCCATAAGCCGGAGGTGGTGGGTTCAAACCCAGCCCTGGCCAAAAAAAAAAAAAAAACAACAACAACAACAAACAAACAAACAACAAAAAAAAACAAATGTCACAACCACCAAGGATGGAACAAGAGCAAACACACAGTTCTCACCATAGGCTACTGGCCCTGGGGTCAGCTCACCAGGCTTTGCCCAGCTAGGAGCCTTCCCAGGGCCACACACAAGGCCACAAAGTTGGCTCTCTTAAAGTCACCAACTTTGAGCACAACACAGATATCCCTATGAGTGACAATCCATCAGAGTTATGTTCTTATTCCAGGTGTCCACAACCCCCGAATGGTTAAGAATTGAGACTTAGAGAAACAGCCACCAGGCCAAGTGTCTGACATCAGATAGGGGGCATGGGGCATTGCAGCAGCTGCCAATTGTGCTGGTCTGGGTGTGCAGGAGTGGGAACTGAAGGAGCCATCTTCCTTGCTCCTAGGCACAGAGGTTAGAGGGTCACGTCCTCTCCCTGGTGGCCACCATGCTACCCCTAGGTGGGAGCTGTGTGGTGCGGACAAACGTTAGCAACCAAATCACCCATAGTTGCAACAGCCACCTACCAACAGTTCCCCAGCCCAAGAGATTCCAAGAAAGAAGGTTCGAGAAGGCCTACCCTGTGCCCATCCTCCCAGCTTCAGTGAGCCAGGCTGGGCCTCTGCCTAGAGAATATGGCCTAGAAACTCAGACTCTCTGCCAGAGAAGGAGAGAGACACTCACAGGCTCATGCAGTGAGGCTTGTGGCCCCGATGCTGCGACCATGACGGCAAGGCCAAGGGGCCCTCTCGGAGAGCCACAGACAGAGAAGCTTGACAGGACCTTGAGCCACTGAGAAACCTACACACATACCTCCTGAGCCTCTCCACCAGGTGGCTAGAGAAGGCTCCAGAATGCAGAGAGAGTATAGCCAGAGAAGCCTGGCAGAAAAACACACCTGGCTGCCACCAGGACTCTTGGGGGTCTCAAAGACCACTTCCCAAAAAGATGCCAAGAGCAGACTGAGCTTCCAAAACCTGCTGATTGCAGGGAAGGCATTTCTCCACAGGGTTTTAGGTGAACAGTTAAATAACCAGGACAGAAGAAACAGTAATTCCTTCTCTTCCTACTTTGCATGGACTTCCATAGAGCCATGTATGGCTTGAAAGGAAGCTGCTGAGACTCCTAGCAAAAGCTTCTCTTTCATTTCACCTCCATGAAGCTCAGGGAAAGACAGGCCTAGACCCTAGGGCTCTGCTTCAAGACTTTGACGAGGATTTCCAAGACCTGCCAGCCTTGTCGAAAGGGCCAGAAAGACCCTGCCTGGGTGCTATGGCTCTCCTCCAGCCAAGCAGGCAGATGAGGCTGCATGATGGCTGAGAGCCCTACCTGTCCCATGAGGAGTACCCCCAACCTACAATGTCCCCTGCCCATGAAAGTAGAGGAAAAAGATAGAAGTGGAGAGACATGTGGATTCAGAGGTATGATGCCCAGGAGCCACCTGAGGGTCCTGCAGGCCTCAGCCCCCAGGAATAGCTGTGCTAAGTGGGTAGCTGCAGAGGAACAGAAACCATGCTCACAGCTTTATACGCACATCATGATACTCTCCAAGGGACTTTCTAGCTTGTCCTTTGAGCGGCCGCTCTGGGATGGTTCAGAGAAAGAGAAGCCTCAGGAAGGCCAAGTGCCACCTGCTTGACTGGGCCGAGAAGAATGATAAATGATTTCTTCCTCCATCCCCATGGAAGCTATTGCTAGAGAAGGACAGCCTGGCACAGCCAAGGGCAGGGGTAGGCCAGGCTGTGCTCAGGAGAGCTGAGAAGGTGGGCAGCCACAGTCTAGGATGGAAATGCTCTGCCCAGAGGGTGCCCTGGCCAGCTATCTGCGAAGCTCTTGGGGTTTTGGGCTGTGCAGTCCTGTGGCCCAGCCCATGCTCAACAGGATGAGGGGAAGGGAAGGGATTGGGCAGGTGTACGGCCTCAAGTTGGAAGGGGCAAAGTGCCCAAGATCACTTGCTCATTCCTGAAATCCTAAGGAAGGGGCAGTGAGCAGCATGGGTAAAGGCAGAGAGCGCAAAGAGGAAGACACCAAGGGAGTGAGTGCAGGTGTGGAATGCCCAGCTCAGCAGCCCCACACAACTGGGCCTTCCGCCTCACTAACCTTGGAGCCGTGGGACGGTTTGGTCTTCTTGGGGTCAGAGAAGGCAGAGAGTGGAATTGTGGGCAACATGGGGTAGTCGGGGCTGGGCCTGGACACCGTGTCTGCTCCTTCGGGCATTACCATCACCTAGTGACAGAGAAGAGACAGGCATTATGACGGGCAGTGGCCAGTAGTCCCAAATAGGAAGGAGGCCCGTGTGGACATGTGGACGTAATGATGGCAACAGGGCTCCCTCTTGGGGCAAGGGGAGAAAGGAGAGCCTGAGCTCCCCTTTCCTGGAAGAATCACAGGTACTTTCCCTGCTGGGAGCTGGGTACTAATAAGCACTCAGGTGAAGTAGACTGCGTGGTGAAGAAAGAAGAGAAGCCTGGGCTCCTGGGATGGCTAGGCTGCACAGCCCCAGGGCACAGTGGAGCAGAGAGCTGGCTGAGAAGACTGGCAGAGCACGCCAGGATGCATGAGAAGGCAGCTGCAACCCAAGCCCAGCCTATGTGCCAAGGCCAAGAGGCAGAGGCCTGGTCTAGAGGATGAGAAGCCAGGCGCCCAAGACAGGTAGCGTGCTACAGAGAGCCATTTCCAAGGTGTCTGCACAGATGCAACTTCACTGTGTGCCACATGCACTGCAGGATGAGCCTCTATCTTCTTGCGGGTGATTAACATTGACCCAAAGCACACTGAGACCACAGCAGGAGGCAGCCTGCATGGGGGGAGCCCACAGTCCTCTGCAAAAGCAGCTGTGCACAAGCCAGCCCTGAGCCGGGGTTAGGGGGAGTGCCTGGCCGGTCTGGTCTTGGAGGCTAAGGTCCTTCCAGGAGGTGCCCCCAGGACATTGGCTACAGGGAGAGGAAGCCCTGGGTAAGATCTCAAAATACCTATACTGCAGGTTAATGCTGACAAGCCTCCTAGGTGGCTATAAATCGAGACAAAAGTAGAAAACACAGTTAACAAGTACTGAATTGAGGCAGAAGCAGCACCCCTAAGAACCATGACCACCTGTGGACAAGCCAACCCCTTCACCTGAGGATGCTGACATACTGTGGTCACAGGGACACGGCTGGGTGTTGTTCCTCAGAGTCCACAACAGTGGACTGATGCACTCGCTATGCTTGACAGGTAGCTCCCTGGGGACAGGCCACAGATACCCCCGTGCTCCAGGGCAGCTGAGGCCCTGCCTGTGCTCACAGGAAGCATGCACCCTTCCTCCCATGTCGACCCATCCCTAGTCTTTCCCATACAGTGCCCTAGACTGACACTACTGCAGGTCCAGGAAGTGCCTCTCTCCTCCGTAACACAGACCCTTGGAAAAAGAACAGGTAAAGTGAACAAATGGATCACTTCTATATGCAACTGGGTGCTGCCATGGTGCTCTGTCTCCCCAGATGTGTAAATACGGACCCTCGGCCACCAGGGTGAAGGATGAGAAAGAACCTGGAGGGGTACAGGGCTAGGACAGTGGGAAAGTCCCACCCTCATCATTCTGGACGTGCACGTGAGGAATTTCAAGAACTCCAAGGGACCTCTTGGTGAGGAATGTGAGGAGGGCTCCCTGCTGTTCAGCTCATTTAGCACTGACAGCCATGTGGGCAGGAGCTGTAGCGACTCCCTGCTAGATACACCCTGGGCTTCAAGACAGCAAAAGCAGATGCGAGGAAGCGCCTGACAGCAGCCACCGTCCCTCAGGCTACTCCTGAGGCTAGAGGGAACCTTGGCCACCAGCTCAGGGTGAGCCCCGAAGGCCCAGAAAGTTCCTGAACAGCCAGCCAGCTCCTCTGGGCAGCCTTCCCAGAAGGCGGATGGTGCCTATCATCCTCACTCTGCCCGCGGGGCTTGGGTCGCTCCAACACCAGCCCTGCACAGGCTGAGCAGCACCTGCCCCCAGCTCCTCCTCTTCCTATCCCTTGCTACATTCACTTAGTCCTGAGAGCATTCCTCTCTCTTAGGAGCAACGGAACCTGCATCCATTGGGAGCTGGTCCTGGCTGCTGCCCAAGAGACCTGGGAGATGCCGTTTCCTTGAAACGTAACTACAAGGCTTCAGGGAGCTCAGAGACACCTGGCGTCAAGCAGTGGGAAACCCGAAGGCAGGAAGCAGGTGGAGAAGAGAGGGGAGGTCACGGGGCCACACTGTCCATGCAGACCTACCCAGCGCCTTCTTCACCCATCATTCAGAGCCAGAAGGTGTCTTTTATTAGGGACATGGTGGGACTCATTCAAACCTGCCACAAACTATTCCTTTTCCCGAAAAGTAACAAGTTCATCACGGATTCAGTTGTGCTCAGCAGAGATGTGTGGTTGTTCCTGGAGCCCAAGACACCACCAGGTTCCCTTCTGCCTCGGGAGGTGGGCCTGCCCCGCATACACCCCACACGTGACACACACCACGCTTACACATTACACATGTGACACGCACCACACACAACACAAGCCACACACACCATATGCAACACATTCTCACACATAGCCCCAGATACCCCACACATGGTCCCTCCTACCACACATACCCATATACATACCCGGCCCCTACTCCATGAGAAAAGCACAGGCTGACATCTAGGCAAATGCTCTGTGACCATGGGTCACTGAGGTGGCTATGCCATGCCGTGACCAAGCTGCAGCCTGTACATGCCGCCACACGACCATCCACCTGCAGCCAGGTGCCCTATCCTCCTCCACAACTCATGCCCGGCTACCATGCACACCCCATCTCCAAAAGCCCCAAAGGCTCCATCTCCTAGAATCCTAAAGGCTCCACTTAGGAGATCCATGCCATACGACTCACTGGAAAGCCGTAGTTCTGAGGTGATGCTGTCTTCTGGCCTCATAGGACAGAGGTGACTCTCACAGAGGAGCCCCTGCCACCTCCCCAGGTGGCTCTGCCAGACTGGTTACGAGCCAGCTCTAGATCTGGCCACGCGGACAGACCGGACTCGCACCCATTCCTTCCCTGACACTTCCTGAAGGAAGATGCTAATTAACCACTGCTGCCCAGGAGGTGTGGGAGAACTAGCAGCTCATCACCTACAGCTGCCCACGCCCTGACATATACTGCCAGGTACTACCTGCTCAGTGTGCACCTGGGTTCGGGAGATCCCAAATTATCCCCAACACCGATGCATGCCTCTGACACAGAGAGCCAGGACAGGGCAGCCGTGGCCAGCACAGCAGCCACTGGGCCAGATGGGGAAAGGCCCACCCTCTGGGGCACTCACCCCGCCAGCCCGCAGGAGCTTGTACCGGAACTCAGTGGTGGGGTTGTTGAAGGTGAGCTTCTCGCAGCGCAGGTGGTTCACAGGCGGGTTGCCCTCCAGGTTCAGGAACAGGTCGTAGGTGAAGCAAACCTTTCGTGGCTCCTCCTTAAACAAAGAAAACAGGTAAGTCCAAGTCAGAGGGGCAGACAGGAGGCCGGGGTCACAGGACAGGGATAGCGCTCTCAGGTGACAGCCCAGCTCCCTCCTTTCTCCTTTACCTGCCTCCACTCCCCCTCCCCACACCCTCGTCTGCATCTCTCCTGGTGCGTCCTCGAAACAAATCAACTTACTACTCTCCTGCAGTGGACTGAGCACAGTAGGCCTCTCAGTAGAAACCAACATCATTAATATGATGTGCTTAGATGCTTAAGAGCACACTCCTGCCACTGGCAGGGGTAGCACCCTTGCTGCCCCACAAGACGGGGACCTTCACTTTGGTTTACTGCCTACTGCACAGACAGGATGGATCTGTAGGACAAGTGAGGGAGGAGTGATCCCGAGCAAGGCTCTGACCAAGTAGCGTTTGACGAGCAAGGCTCTGACCAAGTAGCGTTTGACATCTGTAGCTAAGGTCGGGGGCACAGGCAGAGGCAGGCCTGCTGGCAAGGAGGTAGTACACAGGGTCGAATTTCTGTGACAAAGCAAAATACTTCATATAAAGAGCCCACCTCGCACCAAATTATGTAAATTGGGGGTCCCACAGAATGGAGATGTGCTTCTGGGACAGGAACACTGGGCAAGTAAGAAAAACAGAGTGAAGACTCGGAGGCAAGCCTGAGTGTCACACTGAGAAACTGAAGTTTTAATGGGCACTGAGGTTTATGGGCAACTGGTGTTGGACACGGGCTTAGATCATCTGATGGGGACTGAATTGTCCCTTCAACAAATAGTTTTGGGACAGCTGGATGTCCACACACCAAAGAATGAAGTCGAACTCGATCTCACGTAAAAAAATAACTCAGAATGGATCAAAGACCTAGATGTGAGAGCTAAGACTATAAAACTCTTATAAGTATACACTTGATGTTAGATGAGACAAATATTTTTCCTTTCTTTCTCTCTTTCCTTTTTTTTGAAAGACAGGGTCTCACTCTATCACCCAGGGTGGTCTTGAACTCCTGAACTCAAGAGAGCCTCCTGTCTCCATCTCTCAAAGTGCTGGCATTATGGCCAGCAATTATTTATTATATATGACACCAAAGCCGCAGGCAACTAAAGGAAATTAAATAAATCAAACTTCATCACAAATTTTAATATTTTGTGCTATAAAAGAGGGCACGATCGAGGAAGTGAAAAGACAACTCACAGAATGAGAGAACAGATTTGCAAATCATTAATCTGATAAGGTTTAGTATCTAGAACATAGAAAAAAACAACAATAAAAAGACAAATAGAACCCTTGTGCAATACTAGATGGACCGTAAAATGGCACAGGCCACTTTGGAAATCTGGCAGTTAACATGTTAAATACAGAGTAACCATATGAACCATGCACCAACTTCTAGACGTATGTACCCAAGAGAACAAACGTGTGCTCACACGAAAACTTGATACATGTGTCCATCTTCACTGTTACAAGAGTCAAAAAGTGAAAATGACACAAATGTCCATCAACAGATGAACAGAGAAAGCAAGTGTGGTCCATCCTCAACTGAAGTATTGCTCAGCTACAAAAGGCATGAGGCTTAAAAACATTGCACTAAGGAAAGACGACAGATACAAAACGCCATAAATTACGTGACTACATTTGTATAAAATGTCCAGAAGAGGTGAGTCCACCAAGACAAGGAGTGAATTAGTGGGGTCGGGGGCAACGGCAGGGGGAGGGGGCCATAGGCAGTGACTGCTCGTGGATATAGGGTTTCCTTTAGGGGTGATAAAAATATTCTGAAATTAGAAAATTATGACATTATATAACATTGTGAACACACTAAACACCACCAAATTTGTACATTTTAGAAGGGAAAGTATTTTGGTATGTGAATTAAATCCCAATTTGTTAAAACACTATTGATTGTAAGAGAAAAAACTAGGAGTATGAGGGGTGATAAAAGTTTCTGAGAGAGAATACTACACTCAGAGCTCTGAAGGAGACATTAGCTCAGTGAGACCAAAAAGATGGCAGAGGCCCCAGCCCTAAGTTTCCTATGCCCTATGTCTCCTCCCAGCAGCCTGAGCTTATAGTGTACATGGCAATGTTTTTAAGTAACAGGGAAAGGGGCAGGGATGTATACCCTCAGGCTGCCCCCATGACCACTGGTTTGTCTAAGTAACTCTGAGAGCCCAGCTGACAGTGTGCCTGTTCAACAGAGACAGCAGTGGTGGCTCCCACAAGCACCTAGGAGTTCCAAAAAGCAGACTGCAAATGACTCCATCTCCCAGCGCACTGTCAAGGTGAAGAGCCTCCACAACATTCAGGCTGGTGAGAGCAAACAAGTGAACAGGCCTTCCCAATCCAAGGCCAACCAGTGCAGCTGATGCTGACCTAATTTGGTGGGGAGCCCCTGGTCTCAGAGCAAATTTCCAACCAGACCCAAGGGAGGAATCATGAGGTGTCTAGAATAGACTAGGAAGTCTCCTTCCTCTTGTCTGGGGTGGACGTGTGACAGGTTTGGGTAAACAGATGAAAGGGAGGTCAGCCTTGGGAGGGCTTTCCTTCTCAATCATAAACAAAACTGCAAGGAGAAAGTTTCTCATCATTTCTCTCTTTCCTGACAGAACATGAAAGGCAGCCTCTACCATAGGACAGCTGTGGTGGGAAGCTGGGAGAGCCTCAAGGGTGGGGGTGGGGCACAGGCCACGAGCCTTGGCATTAAGCCCCACTGCACACGTGCTACGGGCAGCTGGACATCACCCGGTGGACATTCTGAGACATTGCCAAGCCCTCACGTCCTCTACAAAGCTTTCCTTAAAGCTCCAGATGTGGCCATCACCCCTCCTTTGGGTCCCCTGCCTGTATTGAGACAAGTGTCTCAGGGGGCGAGAGTCCCCACCAAGCCAGGGTTCCTCTCCTGCTCTCTCCTCAAAGCATGGTCAGCTCTGGGGAGGCAACCCACATTAGCCAAATGCCTGGAAAGCCATGATGGATTAGGAGGTAGGAAGGGGGCCAGGATGGCTCCCTGGAGGCTGTGATGGCTTAAAATAGGGCAAGGAGTCTATCAGGTCATGAAAGGTAAAAGGGGGAAGGAGGGGGGCCTCCAGACTGGAGCAGCAGGGAACCCTACAATGTGGGAGGGAGCAGTAGGCTTCAATACGGCTGCATCTCAAAGAGGAGATTAGAGTAAGGTGGCAAGAGGAGACCCAGGGAAAAGGGCCTAAGTTAGCAGTTCTCAACCTGTGGGTCACAACCCCTTTATAATAATGAAAATACATCCTGCATATCAGATATTTACATAACGATTCATAATAGTAGTAAAACTACAGTTCCAAAGGAGCAATGAAAATAATTTTATGGTTGGGGGTCACCACAACATGAGGAACTATATTAAAGGGTTATTCCTGCAGTGAGCTGTGCCCAGCATTGGAGGAGGACTTGGACTAAAGAGCTGCCAGATTGTAGGAAAACCATACCTTACAGCACAAAAGGTGACTTCAGGCTCTCACAACTGGGAGCACAGGGCTGGTTTGAATCCCGCAGATTAAAGGGGGTGGTGTGGGCAACCAAGCCCTTCCTGGGCTTCTGCTACAGAAATGATGCCACTAGGTGAAGATGGAGACAGTGAGGGGGTGAACCATACAGAGAGTCATAGCTAACTCACAAAGAGATTGCAGCACCACTCCTTCGTAATGCCCAGGCACAGACCACCAGCTGCCAGCAGAGCTGGGCCCTCTGCAGAGACTAAGCCCCAGATGCAGGTGCTGTCAGGGAACAAGCCACTCAGAGGATGGCCCTGGGGCCACCATGGGGCAAAGGTATCAGAGCCAGATGGTGTCAGACTCTGCAGGATGCCTGACCCAGATTCCTCAACAAACTGTAAAGAAAAAAAAAAATGAGTCAACGAATGAAAAGGCTGAAGGATAATCTAGTTTAAAAGGAATTGAAAGACAAATCAGTAAATTTCTTTTTTTTTTTTTTTTTTTTGAGACAGAGCCTCAAGCTGTCACCCTGAATAGAGTGTTGTGGCATCACAGTCACAATAACCTCCAATTCCTGGGCTCAAACGAGTCTCCTGCCTCCGCCTCCCAAGTAGCTGGGACTACAGGCGCCCGCCACAATGCC
>CAUYON010171618.1:0-17294 GCA_963573935.1 Arctocebus calabarensis
ATTGTGGTACATGTATACCATGGAATATTACACAGCTTTAAAGAAAGATGGAGACTTTAACTCTTTCATGTTTACATGGATGGAGCTGGAACATATTCTTCTTAGCAAAGTATCTCAAGAATGGAAGAAAAAGTATCCAATTTACTCAGTCCTACTATGAAGCTAATCTATAGCTTTCATATGAAGGGTAAAACCCAGTTATAGCACCAGAAACGGGGAAAGGGCTAAGGGAGGGGAGGAGGGAGGATGGGTGGAGGGAGGGTGATTGGTGGGATCACACTTACAGTGTATCTTACAAGGGTACAAGTGAAAATTACTAAATGTAGAATATAAATGTGTTCATATAGTGATTAAAAGGCCATGAAGGCTGTGTTAAATAGTTCAATGAGAATATTTCAGATTGTATATAATGTTAGCACATTGTGCCCCATGATTGCACCAATGTACACAATTATGATTTAATAAAAACAAACAAACAAACAAACAAACAAGCAAAGTATTGACAGAAATTTGGATTATTTCTAACTTGGAACCATTTTGAATGGTGCTGCTATAAACTTTCCTGGATCTGTTTCCTGATGCCCATATATCTGACTCTCTAAAACATATTTTAATTTATTTATTTGTTTGTTTGTCCAATCATTGTATTGAGACAAACTCTCATTCTGTTGCCTCAGGCTAGAGTGCCATGGATGCCTGTGTTTTATAATCCAACAGCTGTAGAACATATTTCTAGCAATGCAGCGATTGGGTCATAAAATATGATCATCTAATTATTTAGAATATATGAATATTTCACTTTTCATTTTGCAATTAAACAAAAAATTACAACATCTATCTTTAATTAAAAGTATCATTTACTCAGTCTTGGGAATTACGTGGTCTAAAATAAAAATTCTCTGCTGGTTATTCTCTAGGTTATAGAGGTTAAAGTCCAATATCAAGGTGTTGGCAGGGTTGGTTACTTCTGAGAACTGTGAGAACTTAGTTCCAGGATGCTCCCCTAGCTTCTGGTGGGCAGCCAACAATCTTTGGTGTACTTTGGCTTATAGAGTCATTACCCTTATTTCTGTCTTCATATACACATGACTTCTTAATTTATACCCATCTGTGTCCAAATCTCCCCTTCTCATGAGGACATCAGACATATTGGATTAAGGACTCACCCAACTCCAGTAAGAATGCAACCTGACTTTACTAATTACATCTGGAAAGACCATATTTCCAAATAGGCTCACATCCTGAGGTACTGTGATTTAACACTTCACCATATGATATTTGAAGGGAACACAATGCAATCCATAACACCATCTACTGAAATCAGATAAGAATGTTACATGAAATATTTTTCAAATGTGCTCTGACATGGATTTAAAATAGATAGATGCTTATATGTGTGTGTAAATATGTATGCATGGAGATATTCTCACACACACACACACACACACACACACACATACACACTCACAGTTTGGGAGGTCAGAGTCTGAGGTTAGGGGTGAGCAGGCTTGGTTTCTCTGAGACCTGCTCCCTTGGCTTCTAGATAGCGGGCTTTGCCTTGTGTGTTCACAAAGTCTGCCCTCTGGGCTTGTTTCTGCCATAAACTTTATAAGAACACCAGTCATGTTGTTTCTGAGACTGTCTCCAAATATAGTCACATTCCAAGGTCCTAAAGGTTAGGACTTCAACATATGAATTTTTGGAGTAAATGGTTCAGTCTAAAGCACAAAGAATAACAAAGTATAAAGAACACCTGGTCAAGATGAGAGCAAAGGCGACAACAGTAATGCTAATAGACTTTATTGTTACACAACCCTTGTGGAAATCACTAATATGAACATAAAGACGTAGGATGACTCTTTGTATCTTGTTTAAAGAGGAAATAATCTGAGCTATTGTCTGAATGATTTTGCCTCTGCCTTTTCCCATCAACTTAACAAGTTAAAACATAACATGCAAGGTGATAATATTCAGAGAACATGCAATTGAGAGTTGATTAGGTCACAAGGGCTCAGCTCTCATGAATGGGGTTAGTGTCTTTAAAAAGAGACTTCTTATTGTTTCTTTCATGTGATAACACAACAAGAAGGTACCATCTTTGAAGAAGAGAGTAAGTCTTCACCCGAGCCTGAATCTGCTGTGGCCTTGATCTTGGACTTCCCAGACCCCTTGAACTGTGAACTATAGATTTCTGTTCTTTATAGATTACCCAGCCTAACGTATTTTGTTATAGAAGCCTAACCTGACTAAGACAAAACACAATATTCATTTCAGAGATAAATATTAGAAAATTCATGAAAAAATTTATTCTTATACATATTGATGAGGCTAGTCATTAGCATTTAGGCAGCATTCTTGGATTGCAAGGGCCACCAGATAGCAAATGTTTACTGAACTCAAGTCGCAAAGATTCATACGTGCATATGCTTTATAAATGCAAGCACGTCTTACAGCATTTACCCCCAAAAGAACATCAAATAAAAACAATCATATTTTTAAAATTCTTTTGTAGAGCACTTAAAGTGTGTAATTATACCAGTTTTTATTCCTGTAACCAGATTCTATCTCTATTTCTAGACATCATATTTTCTTACATCTTTATTTTTGATACATATTGGCAACAAAACTGATTTGAATTTTAAATTAGAGTTAATTCTTTTCTTAGTGATGTAAGACCAGATATACATCTTATTTCTTACATAAAGCACATGTATCTGCTATTATGTACCAGTTAGGAACCCCATATTTTTATATTTATTATATCCTGTTATATCCTATATATTCATTTATCATAAACATGTCTGTATTTTATTAAACATTCATAAACATTATATTATATAATAGTTTACATGTAAATCTAGTCACTCTGTGTGATTACTTAGAATTATATATTAGCTTGTTTTCATTATTCTTTGTTTCATATGTTCGTTCAAATGTTTCTTTAACTTTGAGGCTCTGTAAGGAAAAGAAATATTTCTAATGCTTTTTTATTGTCCTGGAATAATGATGCTATTTTTATTATAAAGGTCTTGCTATAAATTGAATATATTCCCCAAATTAGTATGCTGAAGTGTTAACCCCTAACATGATGATATTTGGAAATGACAAGGCCTTTGGGAGGTTATTAGGGTAGATGCGGTTATGAGGGTGGCGCCCTCAGAATGAGATTAGCACCAATATAAGCAGAGATACCAGAAAGCTTATTTTCTCTTTGTGTCTCTTTCCTTCTCTTGCTTGCACACACACACACACACACACACCCTCGCATTAAGAAGCCATGAAAGCACATAGATGGCAGCTGCTTTACAAGCCAAAAGAAGTGACCTCAGAATGAAACTTACCTTGTCAGTATCTTGAGTTTGTCCTTTCCAGCCTCCATAACAGAGAGCAACAAATCTCTGTTGTCTAAGCCCCACACCATTTATACTATTTTGCTATGGCAGCCTGAACTGACTAACCCATGTCTATTTTGATTATTTTTTGTCTTATGTATTTCTTCGAGTTTAGAGGCTCCATAAAGGGAAAAACTATTTTTAACATTTCCTTATCATCCTGAAATAGTGCTATTCATATCCTTATAATTGAATCTGATTCTGAAAAACTCAGTGCAAGAAGTCAAAACAACAGTGGTTTGCAAGCACCAGAATGATTTGAGATTTCATTTAGTGGAGAACTGTTTGCATGGTCAGTATTTCTTATGAGCAATTTAATTCAAGAGATAAATAGTTTAGGGCAAGGAATTGATTAATATAATGGTTTTTAGACGTTCAGGCCTCATTGCTTGGATTTGTTATATCTAATTGCACATTTATTCAAGATATCTCATCATTCAAAATGACTTCTTTGGTAATTAAAAGGAGAAATGTCATGGTTAGGGTAAAAGATTTCATTTGGTGGATTTCAGCAGAGACTCTGGGAGTAGCTTGAATATCAAATGCCATGTGCACCTGAACCATCCAGCATCCTGGTAAATTACTCAATTCAACATCTATTTCTGCTTCTGATAGCCCTGTCTATCCTGGGCTAAGTATATTTCTAAATGGCTCTGAAGTGGCTTTTTTAATAGCTTGATTTTGAATATATATATATATATATTTATTTTTTATGTGGTTTTTTTGGAGACAGAGTCTCACTTTGTTGCCCTTGGTGGAGTGCTGTGGCATCACAACTCACAGGAACCTCCAACTCCTAAGCTTAGGTGATACTCTTGCTTCAGCCTCCCGAGCAGCTGGGACAACAGGCGCCTGCCACAAAGCCTGGCTGATTTTGAATATATTTTACTAGCCTCTTGGATATTATCTGCTACTTCCATCTCTGTTTGGGGTTCTGTTTTCCTTTTTTTTTTTTTTTTTTGTTAATGCATTTCTCATTATCATCACTTGAGTTTTTCTTAAATTTTATTTAGCTTATCTTAATTTTCTGTATAGCATATTTAGACACATTTAAATCTATTAAATATCTGTAATTTCCATTTCCCCATTTGGCCTTGTGTTTTTATATATAGTATAGTCTCTAGAAAAAAATGGTTTCTAAGCCCCGTTTGCTTTCTTTGCTGTACAGGATCTGGTGTCATTTCCTCTTGCTTACATTAAACACATCTACAAAGATAGCAGAATCAATAAAGCTTAGTATGAAACCAGCCTTTCATGCACATTGCCTCTTTCTATGTCACTAACCAATCCAGTGACACAATGAGCTCAGATAGAAAAGCTGATCCTTGGAGCTTGTGTCAAGCTGCATCCCTGTAAATTTAATTTCCACATACATTCATCTTTTGAGGCTGCATGCTGTGAGAATTCAGGGAAGACAATCTAGTGCTGTTCACCTAGATTGGGAAGTAACAATATAACACCTACTAAAGACAGCTCCCTTTTATAAAAGTAGCAAATACTGTGCATGCACCTGTATAATAAATATTCAGACTACATTAGCTGCACATTTGAGCATCTATCTGCTTCATAACTGTAAATCTGTAACTTTACTTAGTCCAGAAATAACATTCATGTACAGGAAGGCCAGAAACTTTGTAGTTCCAGGTCACACTGGAGTATTTTTGTGCCCAGAACAAGCATGAAGCCTATCAACGATTTGGCTTGGATTATGAACAAAGTCAGGGCATTGACCGAGAGTCTTACTGTTTGTTTAAGGAGTGATGGGTATACATCGACCTCTAAATGGTAAATTGTATGAGGATGAAAAATAATCTCCATTTTGATCACTGTATCATCCTAAATATCTAGGAAAAATCTGTTATATATAAGGACCCAGTGTGTTTTTACTGAATAAATATAATTTTTGACTACTGGAGAGGTTTCTAATGCTCATAAATATCTAGTTGACTGCTTCTCTGTCTACACAGGAAGACTGAATTTACCAAATTCTTTTTCAATGAGGCATGTCTAAGGGTCTAGGTCTAGGCTACAAAATGTGAGCAAGAGCAATGGACGTCACTTTTTTGTCCAAACTTTTAAGAACTTGGTGGTTCCATTCTGTATCCTTCTGTCCCTGCTTCAGTCACCCTGAAACGTCATGTTGGGGCACCACTGCCATAAGATGAGGCATTTTATATCTCTGAAGCACTCAAGACAGAAGACTTTCTCTCGAGAGTTGTTGTGTCCACATACGATTTTATGGAATCTTTTGTTTGTTTCATTGCCGAGTTCTTTTCGTGGCACCCTAATATGCTGATATGTAACATTGACTTTATGCCTGTTTAATTTGGAGAAAATGATGGATCTACATTAGTAGACTCTTAACTCTTCATTTTTTGTATATTATTAGTATATATGCATAATCTTTAAGAAATTCAAGTTAAAGACATCCTTTACATAATTTGAGAATCATTTCAATAAATTCTCTATAAAGTCTTAACTGTATGCTCAAAATTTTCCTTTGCTTATGAAATTACAATTGATTATGTGGTAATACTACCTAATCTTGTGAAAATAGATAGTCTTAATTGAAGAAGCAATCTATAATATTATAAGCATAATAAATTAGAAGTAATGATAAGTATAACAATAACCATGATGAAAATAAATAACGTGTAAAAAATAAGTAATGGTTACTTGGTCCAGGAAAAACACTTAACCCAATTAAATATGCATTATTTCAAGTTTTTTTAATTCAATAAAGAACAATACTTTTGGATTTTTAATTAAGAACTAATTCTCGCTTTATTGGAACTTCACATTGTTCCCCTATTTGCACAGCATACATTGTCACTGCCTCCTAAAGTCTAGTGGTGATACAATATTGCCTTAATAGATATAATAACATAAAGAAATGCTGCTTTCAAGAAAACATAGTTTTGGTGAGTAAAATTTCAATTATGTAAAATTATTTTTAGATTTGACTCAGACTTTTGGTTATAAAAATAAAATAAACCATTTTAACTCCTCTTGAAAAATACGAGACTTGAAATGGCCGATGAAACTAGGCAAGAACACAGTACACAGGACGGATGTGGTTTGTTTTTGTTTTATTTTTAATGGCCAGGACCTTGGAAGTGTGAGACAGAATGGAAAGAAGAAATGAAGATCTAGAAATGTTTCAATTAATTTAGAAATGAAATAAAGGTCTCTAGTTATTTACTCACCATAGAGTCAAAAAGAATTTTACGAATGATGAGAGTTTAGCATATAGTTAAAAGTTTATAGGGAATTTATGGAATCGATTTCACAATGTAGGTAAAGTGGAGTCAGCATTTTATGTATACTATGTTAAAGTCTTGCAGTAATCTTCTGATTTAGATATTATTTCTCTTTTGTAGTTGAGAACATTGAATTGGCTAAGTGTCTTTTAAGCTTATTCAGGTAATAAATAAGGGGCTTGGATTCAAACCTTTGTATGTCTGATTCCTAGGGTCATATTTCCACTATCTCTCAGCTTTCTTCAGCAGACATATACACTAGCTCTCTAAGAGAAAGGTAACGATTCCTTTCTGAAAGGTAGGAATTAGCTGTTCTGATTCCTAGTTCAGGACGCTTTCTACAAAGCCAAGGCTCTGTTCAAGATATTAGACTGAAGATGAAGTTTAAGAAAGAAAATGAGAAGTTAAATAAGAAAAATATGGCTGCCGTATGACCTACTATAAAGAGGACAGGTTTTAAAGATCTATGGACCTGAGTTTAGTGTTCATTTCTATGAAATGAAAAAATAACATCTGTCCTATAGAATTTTTATTGGCATAAGCGGAGATGCAGAAGTATTTGGGGCAATGTCTGACCCATGCTAAGGGATCAGTATATGGTGTTGATCACTCTCATGTCTTTTTGCACGTGGCTAACTGGCCTGTATCCAGTGCACGTTGGAAGTGGCCATAGACAGGTGAAAGTTACAGGGCTTGTATAAGTTTGGTGACAGCAGATAGGATATAGTAGAAGTGACTGCATTATTTTTTTTACTGAAAGAAGGGTAAGCTGTAATATTCGAAAACATAACAATATTAAATGGGACATGAAAGGTCAAAATGTTCCAGAATTGTCTGTGGCCACTGTATAATCACTGTAAGTGTCTCCCAGCAGAAGGGAACAGCACACAGGTGAGGGATGGCCACTGCCGTCTAGGATAACACGCCATCACTTTGTTTCTTGCCATTTCTAACTAGCTGCCCGTGAAAATGTTTGAAGAGCCACCTGAGGATACAATCTCCTCATTTGGCACAGGTACGTTATTTTTCATAGGTCACTTATTTGTCCAGGTCTTTGTAGTAGAGTGTGATACCATAGCAATTACTCTTACAATGCCGCTCCAAATGTTTCCAGCTGCAATTTTATAATCTATAAAATACTTTCATAAACCTTGTAGTTTTTAATGGGATAGTTTTATAAAAGTCATAAAATCGTGTTCTAGCTACTAAACTGAGGTCTCGACCCAGAATCCATCTTTCTAGACCAGTGGTATTCCAGCTGACACCGAAAACCACATTGCCTTTGCCAAGTTCTCCCCTGGGCTCCCCCAAAAGAGGGGCAAGAGAGACTTGAAGAGCTGAAAACGGATTTGCTCCTCGCTTGATAATGATTTCTCTCAACGTTGCCCCAGCAGCACTCTTTCTTCCCGTGGCAGTGGCAGTTTACTCTGGACTCAGGTTTTCCTGACAGCATTTTTCCCATCTCGTGTGGGACACCAGCATTAGCCATCTCATCACTCGCCTCCCACCAGAGGTTCGAATCCTAAGACCCCAGGGCTACCTGAGCACCACCTCCTACTCCAGTTCCAAGTTTCACTCTAGGAGGCACTCCTTCAAAATTTCTAAATTTTAATAATCTCGGCTTCTCACTGCTTCTCCAGTGGTAGGGGTGGTAGCTGTTTCCTGCCGTTGCTACCTCTATGCTACCTTAAATAGAGAAAAAAGCTAACCTGACAAAGTCCTACTTGCAAATTTGGCTGGTTGCATCTAGGAAGTTAGGTATGAGAAAGGTCTTCACCATTCCTTGGTAAGAATGGCCAACCTTGTGTGCAAACATGAGTTTATACCGAGCACCTGCTTTCCTTCTGCAGACTGGAATTTTGGATTGTAGAGAGTGCCTGTGCACCCAGTCCTCGGTAAAGACTTTGGTTACTGAGTCTACCGAGATTTTTTGATAGAAACCATTTCATGGGGGTTGCCGCAGTTCATTGCTGAGGGAATTAAACATTCTGTGCTACTCACCAGCAGAGGGCTCTGAGAAGCTTGAGACTGGCTCCTTCTGACTCAGTTCACGCATCTTCCGTTTTGGTGGATCTTGCCTCACATTCTTCCACTGTCATGTGTCATGTCCCCGAATATTACTATACACTGAATACTGAGAGCCTGCTCTGCCAACCTAGGCATGGTCATGGGGATCCCAGGTGTACCTGACATTCACCTTTCATTTTCTTCAGTTCATACATTCTTAGGTAACAATTTTTTCATTTTTTCCCATTAAAATAATTGGTGCAGAAAAATCCCTGAAACTATTAGATGTGGCATGGTGTTTCATAGTGTATTAAGAAAATGCCATGAAGGCTATGTTTAACACAGTTCGACCAAAATATTTCAGATTGTATATGACGTCAGCACATTGTGCCCCATGATTGCACTAAGGTACACAATTATGATTTAATAAAATTATAAATAAAAAAACACAAGCAGGTGTGATATGAGTTTATTCTTCCTTGAATATGCTTTATATATGCACCCAGGGAATTATGTGTGTGTGTGTGTGTGTGCATATATACACATGAATACACAAACACACATAAACACACAGTAAAGGGGCTAGATCACAGGCTCTAGGGGAGGGAGGTGGGCATGGGGCTTAACCCACACCCCAGATAAAGATGATATTTATAAACAAATCTCAGGAACATTTATCACTAGTGTGATATGAGTTTATTCCTTCTTCACTACCTGAGAAAGTACTTATAGTAAATCAAATTCTCTTGATTGGACGGAGTGAATTTCTTTCTTTCTTGTGAAAAGGTCACTCCTCAAAGGTCAGCATATATTGGAGACATGTTACATACATTTTATTGGAAAACCATTTCGTAACCATGTTATTAGTTATTCGTGAGACCTGTAAGCAATATCTACTTTGGATTTACTCCGAAGTTTTTGATAAGGTCAACAGAAGTTAAAGGGTGAAACTGCACATAGCACAGTCAGGAGTTTCACTTCTTCCTTTAGCACAGTGGTTCTCAACCTTCCTAATGCCACAATGTATTTTTAATGTTAAAAGGGGGCCGCGAACCACAGGTTGAGAACCGCTGCTTTAGCCTAACGTTTTATTTTTCATAGCACAGACATCTTTGAAACTTATCCAGAAGCCTATAAGGACATAGACGATGAATTTATAGATACTTTAATGTGTTTCAGTATTTTCTGTGTTGATACTTTTTATTATAAAGTATAATTTGACAGAGCAAAAATAAAAACCATAAGATTAAAAACTTTATGTGTGTCGATGGGACATACGGATTTTAGTTATAAAAGCAATGTAAAATCTCCTTCTCTCTTTTGACTATATAAACATGTATGTTACTCTAACCTTCCCTCTCTCCTAAATTATCATGGTGGGCTGAGAATTATGATGAGATAATTTGCTGAGTGCAAACAGAAAAAGCTTATATTGAGTAATAAAATCGTGCTATCAGTTTCCAAAGATCGTGGGGCAGTCAATGACCTCTTTATTCTATCCTGACATTTAAAGCAACACTTTAGGCAAATTAAATCACTCAAAGTTGCTCCCCATGAACTTGAAATTAAACTGGATGGTTTGTGGAGACCTTGAACTGATTAAGGGCATTTGCTTCAGTTTAGATATGGAAATATCTGGACATTGCTTTGGATTCAGATTTGTTCTTACAAGGACTGTCACTTAACTCTTCTGTGTTATGGTTGCTGAACACTGTCCCAGGACAGTTGAAACAAAATAGATTGATACATCGTGCTCTCTAATTTTGAAGTGAACATGAGGAAAATACCTGAATATCAGTAGTCACAATTCCCTTCCTCATCACTTCAAGGTCTTGCCATATCTGCTGCTTCTAGTTGAGCAAATCATTGTTTGGGGCTGACCGCTAGGCCTGTCTGAAATGACGAGATCCTTGACTCATATTTCCTCTTAGAAAACGTTGATCCTATTTAAAAGAAACATTTCAGCCTTTTCTAACACGTAACCAAGTATTAATGAAAAGAAAAATTATATAATTTTTATAATCGATGTACAGACATCGATTGGGTTTTAAAAAATAGAGTTTTTGTTTTGTTTTGTCTTATATCACATGATTTGATCTTGTGTGTGCCCCTTATCTAGCCTTCCCCACAAAGGCCTCATTTGAGGAGATCTCACAGGGGCACTGATAGAATTTTGAATAGGGTCATGTTTTGTGTTTATCATAGTGCAACATTTTTAGCATCCGTGGTTTTTGTCTAGTAAAACCCAACAGTGTGGGAGCCTGAGTCCCCACAAGCTTTGCTAGGATCTGCACTGAGGGCAAATGACGTGAGAAAAAACTCAAACTCAATTATCTCAGGTGAAATAACCGACGGGAGCCTGGGAGAGTCGGGCACTAAGCCAGCAGCAGCTCGAGTGCAGCCAGCAAGGGCAGCCCTGGCCATGCTCCCTAGGTCTCTTGATTCAATCAAAAACCATAAATCAGCTTGACAACATAATACATAAACTTAATTCAAAATATTCAAAACAAGGCATCTCAATAATCATTAACAATCAGAAGATGGTAAACAAAGCACAGGAAAATCTTGCAGGCCCACTATATGGTTACAACTTCTACTTTACAAACTGGAGATAAATTTCCATAACTCGCTTCTGTGATTTCTATCTATGCCTGGGTAGGACTCAGGCGATGGTAATCTTTGGTTGTTAGGCATTCTGTTCTCAGCCACCAGATAACAATAAGGGCACGTGTGGCACCTGAAAGGGGTGGAGGGGTCCAGGATCTAGGCTCTGGTCAACAGGACGCCCAGAATCCTAGAACTGCGCCTGCTGGGTGCCAGACATCCTGTGTAGACCATTAGGCTATTGCTGGCCTCGATGGGTTTGAAGAAGTTGGACTCTGGTCAGTAAGCATTCCAGAAGTTCCTGGCCTAGACTGCACTAAGACCTGACTCCCACACAACAGCACTGAGATCTTCATTTTGACTATCACATATGGCACACACACTGTCACGTAGAGCACACACACCATCACATAGAGCACACACACCATCACGTAGAGCACATACACCATCACGTAGAGCACATGCACCTTCACATAGAGCACACACACCATCATGTAGAGCACACCACCATCATATATTCCACACACTATCACACACAGCACACACATCATTACATAGAGCACACACCATCACATAGACCATGCGCCATCACATAGAGCACACACTATCATACATAGCACACACACCACCGCATATAACACACACTATCATACATAGCACATATACTATCACATATACTACACACACTATAATATATATAGAACACAAACTTTCACATATAGCACACACTATCATATATAGTACACGCACTATCATATATATAGCACACAAACCCACTATCACATATAGCATACACACGACCATATACAGCACATCCTCGATAGATGTATTCCACTTGAAAACCACTATACTTAAATTTTATCCTGAGACAACTTGTCTAATTTCAATAACTAGTAATTTAAGAGTCAATAGGACATTGTTCCAAGATCCATCTCCATCTCGGTCCTGCATGAGAGCTCACTTCGATTTGTTAACTCCTAATTCCTTCCCCTCTTTTCTGGGCTAGCAGCTCAACTTCATCATATCCTTGAAAATAAGCTTTCCAGAGCAGATGAGCTTTTTCTTGGAGGCGAGAGGCTTTATGTCAGCTTCCTGACACGAAGACAGTTTTATTCTTCCTCTTGCAGATCTGCCCTTTACTACTTAACTACCCACCAAGTTCTATTTCCTGTCTGAGGCAAGCCTTCAATTCTTTGCTGATTTTCCAAACACAGATGAGTTTCGACCCTGAGTCATCACGGAATTGGGTTACCAGACTTACCTGCTTCCAAGGAGCTCTTTTAAGAATCATTTAGACTTTTACTTTCCTCTCTCTAATACTTGAGATAGTCTTTCAAAATCGCATCATCTCAGTTTTATAACAAAAATTTACTTCCACGACTTAGCAATTATGAATCGTGCCCTATGATTGCACCAATGTACAGAATTATGATTCAATAAAATTATAAAAAAAAAAAATTTACTTCCTATTCTGACTCAGCAGACCACTTCTACCTAATGTAAGAGTTCTTTTCTTTCACATGTGTCCAGCAAAGCTTTTCTCAGAATGAAGTGATGTGTCCCCATGTGTGAGGACAAACACTGTCTGCAAGCGGTGAGGTGGTGGGCATGCCCTTTGCATTCTCTGATTAAATGTGTCTGTTTTAAATGAAAGGTGGGGCCAGGTACTTTCTAAAACTCCTAGCAGCACTATGAATCTGTAACATTAAATGCTAAAAGTTACAGAGCACTTTTGTTTGTGTGGTCGACGACAGTGATCCTAACATTTTAAACTGTACAGTGTGAACTTGGATTACGTGTAGTTTTTCGGTAGTAAGAGAGTCATGATGAATACTTAAAAGTGCATGAGAAAACAAACGTAGGAGGAAATGTGTTGAAGTGGCTTCTGCATATACTTCTAGGATATTTTCTGTAGTTTTATCATCATTTTTCCCACATTTGTCCTCTACACAATCTTATTTTGCTATTGACTAAATCCTGGTGTCCATGCAAGCCAGATAAGAAAAATACTTGAGTGACCTAATTTGAAGCTTTATCCTACCTAAGCATAAGTCAAGGCTCACTGTGACAATGTGTTTCTAAATCATATCAAATTCTTTATAGCGAAGAAAAAAATAGAAGGGAGGAAAATCAATGCATGTTAGTTTTATATTACACTATTTCAAATCACTAACCTTAATCTTGTTGTGTTAAAAAGATAGAGGAATTCATATTTGTGTATATTTCAAACTGATTTTGTGTCCAAGTCATTAAAATCAATTTTACACCTACTGTGGTACATATATATATGTATATATTTGAGCACATATTCAAAAAATCCTGGTGAAGTATGAACATGAGAATGAACTAAAATATTTTGGGCTATAGATAAGTATTTAGAAATAGATTCATAACCATAGATTATTTTTAATTCTAATAATCCACTGAATGCTTTCTTGTCAGTTTTCTCTGAAAACTTTATTTTTCGTGTCCTGCAAATATTGATTTTAATTCTGAAGTATTTCTTTCTAAATTATTTCTCTTATCGTAAAATGCAGGAAGGGAGTATCAACTCATTGAAATGAAATTTGCCAATTCAAAATTTAGGTCTCTAAACTATGTAGGAATTAGGGAAGGTCAGTGTTCTATAAGCTTGGTCACAGTGTTTTTGTTGTTGCTGTTGTTGTTGCAATTTGCCTGGGGCCAGGTTTGAACCTACCACCCTTGGTATATGGGGCTGGCTCCCTACTCACTGAGCCACAGGTGCCACCCCCTTTTCTATTTTTTTTTTTTTTTGAGACAGTCTAACTATTGGCACCCTTGGTAACCATGGTGTCACAGCCTGTGCAACCACCAAGTCTTAGGCTTAAGCCATTCTCTTGCCTCAGCCTCCCAAGTAGCTGAGACTACAGGCTACAATGTCCGGCCATTTTTAGAGATGGATCTCGCTTTTGCTCAAGCTGGTTTCCAACCTGTGAGTTCAGGGCAAACCACCTGCCACGCTAGGCGCTAATCCTCCCACAGCGCTAGGATTACAGGCCTGAGCCATGGCGGCCAGCGGTAACAGTGTTTTAAATAATGATTTCCTGCATCTTTGGAAGATGATGATACATGATCAGTCCTTGGCTCAGACCCTGCAAAAGCCCTTCATCTCACCCAGAGTAAAATCAAAGAATTCGCAGTGGCTTACATGCACCAAAAAAAAAAAAGATTGTTCACTCTCTCACCCCATCCTCTCTCCCACTCATTTCATTCATGCAGCACTGGTTTCCATGTACTGTAATTTCCTCAAACTTCAAACATGCTTTTACCTTAAGGAAATCACACTGGTCATTTCCTCTGCCTGAAACTATTCTCTTAGCTAACTCTCTAAAATCCTTCTAGAATTTACTCAAGTGCTACCATTCCAATGAGGAAAGCCACTTTATCCCAGTTCCCTCAAATAAACACCCAATAGCTTACCCTGCAGTAGCTGTTGCTGGTTTTCAGGTTTTGTAACGCCTATTAAAATGCCATGTGAGTTTCTTACATATTCAGTTTGTTGTGTGATATCTGCCTACATCCTCATTGAATGGAAACCACACGAAAGCAGGGTTATTCATGTTTTGTTCACTGATGTGTCTCAATTGCCTAAAATAATGATTAGCTCACACCAAGCACTCAAGAAACAGTGTTTTTATGAAGAAGAATACACAATTAGGTAATGCTGATGAAGATGATGAGGAGGATTTGATAATGATGATAGAGCAATTATTCTGTCCCCCTAACTGGGCTAATTAATTTACATTCATAATTGACCTAAACCTCCTCCCTCTAAACACTATGGCACATAGATGTTATGATTCTCATTTTATTTATAAGAAAATCATGACTTGAGAGTTAAGAAACTTGTCCCAAATTACACAGCTGTAATTGTGGTACCGAGACTTGAATTTAAATCTGTCAAACTTCAAGGTCTATGCCTTTATCTTACAAGATGCTATAATTCCTACATTTTTTTTTCTAGAGACAGAGTCTCACTTTATCACCCTCAGTAGAGTGCTGTGTCATCACACAGCTCACAGCAAACTCCAACTCTTGGGCTTAGGCAATTCTCTTTCCTCAGCCTCCCTAGTAGCTGGAACTGTAGGTACCTGCCACAACGCCCGGCTATTTTTTTGCTGCAGTTTGGCCGGGGCCAGGTTTGAACCCGCCACTCTCGGTATATGGGGCTGGCACCCTACCCACCAAGGCACAGGTGCTGCCCAAAATTCCTACATATTATTATTTGGGTAAGTTTCTTTCATGCTTACTTTGAATTCTAATTTATAAAAATAAATTTATTTTACACAGTCAGTGTATAGTCTATACAGTATAGCTTTATGGCTAGTATGTCCTTTAACTAATGCACTTCATTTTTGGACACTTTTATTCTGGCTCTTGAATTCATGAATTGCTTATCCTATTTCTTTTCATCAAAAACGTCTGAAAATTAAATCTTATGGGTATCTGTGAAAGTCTACTAACACAAATGATCTCTATGAATGTGAAAAAGGGAGGGTAGAAACCTTGTATAACTGAACTAGCCTGATAACAGAAAACCACAAGCAAACAAGGTTAAGAGGAAGCAAAATTCTCAAGGGAAGGAGCACAAAAGGCTACATGCTGTATTTAGTCAAGTTAAAAATAAAACAAGCAAGAAATACAAAAATTCAATGTGCAATAATTATTTTACATCACTATCCCTTTTCGACATGGGATATATTTTATGAAGAGTAGAGATGAAAGAATATGCAAAACATTAATTAAATGGGAAACATTATTGGTATAAAGTGCAGTAACATAGCAGTTAAGTACATGAGCTCATTTTTAAATTGGTCATAAAAATAATATCTACCTCAAAGAGTTGTTTAGAGAATTAAACAAGTTCATACACTTAAAATAATTACAAACAGTGCCTACCTGTATAAATATTTTTCATAATTATTTTTATGATTCTAATGGGCAGCAAACACATCAAGAGGTCTTTCCTGTCCCATTGCGGAACTCCACTGCTCATAAATGCTTTGACCAGCGTTTCTACTTAGTTGTAGGCTGATTCGGATCCAGTGAATTGAAGATTTGGGCATGGGTTGAAGCAAATAATGTTGAGAAAAGTACAGTCTCTTCTCTGAACGCGAGCCTAAAGGTGTTAGCTGGCCTCTGAGCTCACCCCACCCAAGCACACGTTACATCCGTGGGAATATCTGTGGTTCCAGCAATGGACACAGCTTACAGTGTCCCCACACTCTGTGCCCCCTTCCTCCAGATGGCAGACTCAGTCTAGTCGACAGCTCTCTAAACAGTCCTGTGCTGGTCCCTGAAGCTCCAGAAATGACTAGAGGACACAGGAGGGGGGTCATTCATTCACACAATGTGCCCATTTCTATCTAGCAGCATTGACCCATGTGGAGCAGCCTCTTCTCGCGGACCCAAGCGGAAAGCAGTGTACACGCCCTTCTTTCATATTTCCCCTCGATATGTGGTTTCCGTTACCTAACTCTGCTGCTCTTGGCTAAGGCCGGGGGAATAGCGGTGCTGAATTTTAACTCAGGGAACCAGGACGTGTCTTAAATCTAGTTTCTAGCCGTTCACATTTTCCCAGGGAGTGTTTTTCTCTTTTTCACGTGGAAAGAATTTTCCTTACTGTATCTTGTATCTTCTATGTCTGGTGGCTAAATAATAAAATCAGTAATAGAACAATCCTTAATGCACTCAATCAGATTTAGATCTTAATAGTACATAAGCTGCTTTTGAATCTATCAATCTCTTTATTCTTTTTTTTTAAAGTCACGGTTACAGACTTAATAGTAGTATAAAGTTCTGGGTGACAGGAATGATCAGAATTAAAAATACTGGGCATATTAATTAAAAAACTATTTAACTCTTTGCAAGAGTCAGAAAAGGAAGGAAATTCACATTTACTAAACAGCTATTAGTATTACCCAGACTGGATGCTAAAAGTTTTAATGGATTATTCAACATTATTTAAAACATCATAAAGTATGAATCTAATTTATAGCTTTCATATGAA
>CAUYON010171619.1:0-78078 GCA_963573935.1 Arctocebus calabarensis
CATCACAGCTCACAGCAACCTCCAATTCCTGGGCTCAAGCGAGTCTCCTGCCTCCGCCTCCCAAGTAGCTGGGACTACAGGTGCCCACCACAATGTCCGGCCATTTTTTGGTTGCAGCCATCATTATTTTTGGTGGGCCCAGGCTGGATTCGAACCCGCCAGCTCAGGTGTACGTGGCTGGCGCCCTAGCTCGTTGAGCCACAGGTGCCAAGCCGAGTAGAAATATTTTTAAGGAGTATGATAAATAATGCCAGACTTCCAGAAAAGAAAGCAGTTATTTAGCTTCCTGCCAAAATTATACAGGACCAATTTTCTATACATCCTCAGTAATACTATGTATTATAATAATTTAAAAAAATCATCAATGAATTAAAATGACATCTTGTAAGATGTATCCCATGATTGCATTAATGTACACAGCTATGATTTAATTAAAAAAAATTAAAAAACACACACAAAAATGACATCTCACTGGTGGTTTATTTATGAGTGTAGTTGACTTATTTCCTAAGATCATTGCCTATTTATATTTCATTTCTGTATTTTCTTTTTATGCCTTTTCCTATTTTTCCCCAAGTTGGGTTTTTTATTATTTCAAAATAACATTTTAATTTCAAAATAAACATGTGCTCAATATAGCAAACTTTTAAAAACACAGAAAAAGACAAAGAGAAAATACCCACAATCTTATCACCCATTCTTATGTCATTGCTATTATTTTCATCTTGATGTTGGCTATGGTCTGAATGTTTCCCACCCAAAATCTTATGTTGAAAACTAACCACCAGTGTGATGGCTCCACCAGGTGGAGCCTTTAAGAGATTGACTGGTCATGAGGGTGGAGTCCTTATGAACTGTATTAGTACACTTATAAAGGAGGCCCCAGGGAGCTGCCTGGCCCTCCACCATTCCAGGATGCAGCAAGTAGTCACCATGTAAGGAACTGGAATTGGGCTCTCACCTAACACTGACTCTGCCTTAAATTTGGACTGCCCAGCCTCCAGAACCATGAGAAATAAATTTGTTGTTTATAATCTACCTGGTCTATGATGTCTTGTTATAAGTGCCCAAATGGGCTAAGATAACATGCCTATATATGCACCATAAATTATTATTTTCCATTGTGTACATAGTTAATCAGAAGAATGGTATACCACGCTCCTTGTTTTGTAGCCTGCTTATTAATTATTTAATGTTATATCATTATTGTTTCCTTAACCCATACACAATGCTCCTTCTCACTTGAAAGGAAATATCTCTGGAATGCTTGTCTGTGTGTTTTTTTTTTTTTTTTAAGACAGAGTCTCACTCTGTGCTGTGGGTGGTGGCGTCAGCCTAGCTGACAGCAACCTCAAACTCTTGGACTCAAGCCATCCTTCTGTCTCAGCTTCCTGAGTACCTGGGATTAAAAGCCCACCACAACACCCAGATAATTTTTCTATTTTAGTAGAGACGGGTTCTGCTATTGCTCAGGCTGGTCTCAAACTCCTGAGCTCAAGTGATCGATTCACCTTCTGCAGCCTTCCAGAGTGCTGGGATTACTGATGTGAGTCACCGTACCCGGCCTTGTACTTCTTCTCTGTGATTTTCCTTATCAGGATTCCCAACTCCACTCCACTTGGCCCAAATCTGGACCCTCTCCTATTTTTGCCACACCAGATTTCTGCAGGATCAGTGCTGGCCACTGCGTTCTCTGTAGCTGCAGCTGCTGCTACCTCTAAGCTGGGGAGGGGAACTGAAGGGGTAGGAGGTTTAGAATCTCAGGGAGGCCTGGTTACTCTCTCCTTTACCACACTCCAAACATATCCTCAGCTCATCTCTGAATTTTCCATAGCACAACTGAGATCTGGCTTAACATTGCACAATATTTGTCTAAAGATTGTGATACAAAACAAGAAAAATTAAACACAGGAAATTAAAACCAACTACTGGGTTATTCCCTGTGTCCACAGATCCAGGTACGTCCAACTGAGTCTGCCTCTGGTAGAGATTGACTCGCTGGCCTTTCTCTACTCACTTTCTCCTTAGCAGAGTGTCAGTTTCCTTCCCCAATGCGGGAAATCGTTTGACTCTGCACATTGTTTCCCTAAAGTATGATTGACATTTGTAGTGGTCACTCCCTTTAGAAATAAAAAATGTATTTTACAAGAGTACATGTCAAATCTACTAAGCATAGAGTACAAATGTCTTAACACAATAATTAAGAAAGTGCAGTGAAGGTTATGTTAACCAGTTTGTAGTATTTCAAATTGTATATAAAACCAGCACATTGTACCCCATAAATGTGTTAATGTTCACAGCTATGATTTAATAAATAATAAAAAGAAAAAGAAATAAAAATAAGTTGAACACCCCGCCAATGGGAATGGGGCTTCTTTTGGACACCCTTTTCTCCCAAGACTGTAATGATCAGTCATCTGTACATTTCCTAAAATCAAGTTCTTCAGCATAACTTTGAAATCCCCCTCTAGGCTAGCAGAAATTCAAAAGGACACAAGCATATGGTAAGTTACTGCAGTGCTATTTGTAATCGCAAAAAGTTGTTGGTAAACTGCTTGAATAAACTGTGTAGGATACAGCCACATCATGGGGTATGATGCCACAGGCAGAAGGAACAGTTACCCTAAATAATACAAAGGAATGATCTCTGGGATATAAAGTACGTAGTGCAAAAAAAACAGGGTAGGGAAAAGCTTGTGAAGCATACCAACATTTACCCAAGAAAGGAGGGTATATAAATGTATGTGTATATTTGTTTATGTTAAAAATTCAGTAATAAATCATGACATGAACTGGTTATCTTCAAGGGGATAGAAGGAAGAGGGTCAAGGGAAGTGGTAAAAACTAAACCTCTCTAAATAAACCTTGTTTGTAGATTTAACTCTGGAACCCAATTAAAAAATTAGGTACAAATGAAAATGGAATCCCTAAAGATCAAATTCGATGTGAGGAAATAATATTAATCTTAATGCATATTACATTATGAGTTGGTGACTTAACCAAACATGAAGTTATTTGAAATGAGTTTAAAACAAAGTCATTTGGCTGGACAGCCTTTGTGGGATATATACCCTACGTTCTTAAACAACCACAAAAGAATTTCTAGCTTTGTTCATCAAAAAGTCCTAGGAAAAATGACCAGCCCATGGTCACAATCCTGTGTTCACATCAGGTGTCTTAATGCCATTTCTCAGTGAAAGGAACCAGGAATCTGGAGAAATGGTAGACCCTAGTCAGGTGGAAGAGATGGTCTAGGTTGAGTTTGAGTGTCTTACCATGCCAGAAAGTAAGGAGGCTATCAGAGAGTCAGGAGGCAGCTGGAGGAGACTTCTGCCAGCCAAAGCAGGAACAATTTGAGCTGGCAGAAGAGCAATGACAATGGGGTGAAACATATGAAATATGCTAAAATCCCTTATGACAGCAAAACAGATACCTCATGATCCTTTGGGGGATGTTAGAGAACCAATCCAATTGTTTGGAAAAGTGATAAATAAAGGGAGAGAAAGAAGCATATGGACATTCTATCCTGTACAGAGGTACCTCCGGGAAAGCAGAGTTGATTAGGTAAAATTTCATAGATGTATGTAAGCCGGTAAGTAGGAAACCGGGGATAGGTGATCACTACTTTGCATTTCCTATTGAAATAATGAATCTAGGCAAGATCATCAGTGGTTGCTAAAATTACAGAAAGACAGACAAGCAGACGTTGTGTGGCTCCTGATGGAAGCACACAACACCAGCTAGGAAGTCCTATTGTCCCCCAAACAAACACAAATCTGATCAGCCTCTAAATTGAGTAACCAGTGTATGTAGTATAGGAAATATTGGGCACAAAAGAACATGCTGTATGACATCATTGGGAATGATCTAGTTTCTCTAACACATAAATTGCAAAAAGTAGAAAACAGAGGTGGGGAGGGAGGTACTTAAAGGTTAAGAAAGATTTAAGAAACCTAGAAAACAAGGGTGAGGTATAGCTGTTCGGATCCTGGTTTCAACAAACCGATTGTTAAAAGTATTTTGTAGACAACTAGAGGAATTTGGACATTGACTACTTGGTGATCGAAAGGAATCAGTATTAATTTAGGTGTGAGAGTGGTTTTGTGGTTACATTTAAGAGAACAGGTCTTGTCACTTAGCGATACATATTGACACCTGCAGGTGAGATGATGTGATGTCTGGTACTTGAGTCAAATTAAGCTAGTGTGTGTGATGAACGCATGGGGGCGGTAGAGATGGCATTGGAATGGCCTTGTGCTGGCAGATCGCGTGGCTGGATAAGGAGTACATGAAGGCTTACTGTATTATTCTCTCTAGTTTCGCACAGGAATTTTTCATTGTCAAAGAAAGGTAGAATAGGAAAAAAATAAGAAGGAGAAGAAGAGGAGGATGAGGAGGAGGAGAAAGAAGAAGAAAAAGGAAACCCAACAGTTTAGTTGGGTTCCTTTAAGGCTCCCCCAATGTCCTCATGTCCTGTGTCTTCCTGGCTCCTTTGAGTGAGGAAACTTCTTGAAGGAGAACATTTACGCTCACCTCCCAAGATGTAGGAACAATGGGATCTATTTACAAAAGAAACATTTTCATATCATCTGCAAAGATGCATCTTTATCCACAACAAAGACAGCCTTTTATGATGATTCTGTAGAACTGCAGTTCTTCAAGAGTGGTCCAGGCAACATCAGGGCCCTCGAAACCATTTCAGGAATCCATATGGTTGATGCTGTCTTTGTGCTGAGACTGAGATGTTTGTCTTCTTCACTCTTGTTTTCTCACCACTGTACACAGTTGCTTTTCTAGAAGCAACACACCTCTAAATAATTTTGTTGTTTTGACAGCTAATGGCATGTGTGCTTGTGTGGTATTTTTACGTGTGTGTATATTCCTGCATTTATACATCGAATATCCATAGATACAACCCACATGAACAAAAGCTCTTTGGAGTTTGTGCTCATGTTTAAGAGTGGTGTTGGATTCTGAAACCGAGAGTCGAGCACCTCTGATACATGCAGCAATTCAGTCACTTGAGAGACACATCTCCGTTTCACAACAATGTCACTAATCTGGTATGTACAAAAATATTTTATTTTGATATTCCCAAACTTAAGTCCAAGTTCTTTCTTATAACGCACAACTCAAAATACTGTTATTGTTTGCTTCCTGGCACGCCCCCTCCTCCACTCTAAGGTTTTAAAGTCACAGGACCAATTCTCAGTCAAGGCTCAAGGACTGAATTTTGGGTTTTCCTTCTCCTCCATTGTTCACTGCAAGAAATAACTTTTCCTCAAGCACACAGCCAACAGGGGGTCTGGGCCTACTTAAGGCAACAGAGCATGTTCTAGGGGACATGAGATTCTCTCCTTACATCATTCACATAAAGTGGGGCCGGTGTTTCTTACCTTGCTGAAATTATACAATGGTACTTTGTGCATAAAATCAGGTTCTGCCAACAATGCCTAGAAGGATTGCCGAGTTGCCTTTATTACCAGAAAACACCAGTGGCCATGACAGGGCAGCACATTTCTTTCCTTTTCCTTTGATTTGAGGTCAAAGACCATTTTGGTTGGGTTTCTGGGAGGTTCTTCCTTTTTTGCTCTCTCTTCCTTGTTTCTTAGCTGTCCCTGCAGTCTCAATATTTATGGTTTTTCCACCCCAGTCCTCATCTGTACTTTATCCTCTGTGCCTAAGCTCCTCAAGGCTCTGAACATTAATTCTGCCTCCATCCTGATGGGGTAGCAATGGGTCCTTAGAGTGTTACTGGGGGTGACAGAAGCAAAAGATGCTCACGCACAGACTGTGTATATCCCTGGGCACCTGCTGCTAAGTAGCAGCCGCCGTCACTGACTGCACTGTGTCAAGAATCTTTCTCATCACTGTGGTGACCCTGCTTTAACAATCCTTGTTCCCAGGATTGAGCACGGTGTAATACTCGCACTCTGGGAGGCCGAGGCCATTGGTTTGCCTGAGCTCACAGGTTGAAGACCAGCCTGAGCCAGAGTGAGACCTCATCTCTAAAAATAGCCAGGCATTGTGGTAGGCACCTGTAGTCCCAGCTACTTGGGAGGCTGAGGCAAGAGAATTACTTGAGCCCAAGAGTTTGAGGTTGCTGTGAGCTATGATGCCACAGCATTCTGCCGAGGGTGACATAGTGAGACTCTGCCTCAAAACAAAACAAAAACTAAAACAAAATCTTTGTTCCAATCCATTAACCGACAATGGCATATCACCTCCACCCCAACCCCTATGCTATCATATCCTTCCTTATGTAGCTTAGGGTCAGCAACCGGCATTCCATCACTCAGAATCACGTCCTTACACTCTCTCTCCTTCTAAGGAACTAGCGTTGCAAATCCCAACCTTGGTTAAATCCAGTCTTCCACCAACTCCAGCCTGCCACCCCTGAACAACTGAATGTGATCAGACAAATCACAACCACCCTTGTTGTTCTCATTCATGTGACTCTTAGGACTACTAATATCCAATGGGCCTTTGGCACCTTCCACCAATGCCATCATATTAACATTCTCCTAGTCAAGCCATTCTTTTATGTTATCCCTCGTCAATCCATTCTTCCCTGAGAAGACTTTTCATATCTTCTAATCTGTCCTCAAATATCTAATACTAGAAAAATCGTTCATATACCATCTAAATCTGGAGACACTTGACAGTGACTGGAAGTTAAATTAATGTTTTTTGTGGGGAGGGGACAAAGATTAAACCAGTCTTGTTCCAGGCACCTTCTCTTTTTTCCTCACTTTGACCTGAACGTGCATTTTTCATCGGATGATTTCATGGATTATTTTATGGAGAATATAGAAGTAACAGAAGCAATATCCAATCTGCCAACTGACTTCATCCATAGCCATGAACTTGGTCTTCCTTGTTATTCCAATGATGGTGTATTAGTTTTCTGTGGCTGCCGTAACAAATTACCATATATCTGGTGGCTTAAAACAATACAAGTTTATTCTCTCATAGTCTTGAAGGCCGGAACTCTGAAATCAAGATGTTGGCAGGGGCGTTCTCCCTCCAAAGGCTGCGAGGAAGACTCCTTCCTTGCCTCTTGCAGCTTCTGGTGGTTACTGGCCCTCCGCGGTGTTCCTCAAGTCGACATGTCACTTTGATCTCTGCCTCCACCTTCACATGGCCTTCCCTCTCTGGGTCTCTCTCTCTGTCTTATCTGATAAGGACACTAGCTATTGGATGAGGGCCCACCCTAGATGGGTATGACCTCACTTCAACCAATTACATCTGCAAATAAGGTTGTGTTTTGAGATTCTGTGGGGACATGAATTTTTGAGGGACACTATTCAACCCGAATAGGTGGCCCTGGGCTCCTAAGTCCTGTCCCTCCAGCTTGGCCTTCCACACCCCCTCCCTGTTGGAATTTTCAGACTCTTCTTGTCTACTGCCCGGCCCTTTCCCCATATTTATTGCATCACTCCTGTCATCGTATGAACACACTATAATAGCTTCTATATTGAAAACTCCTCCTGCGTCTGACGCCCCCTCCACCTACTGACCCACTTCTCTGCTCTTTATAGCAAAAGGCCTCGAATGAGTCACCTGGGCTCACCATCTGCACTTCCTCCATGTCAAAGCTCCACTAAACTAGCTTTCAACTTCTTGCATCACCAGAACTGGTCTCCAAGTTGTCATATCTCGTAGTCATTTTCTTCTCCAACCTCCCACTAACACTGAATGACCGGTCCTGCTGTCGCTTGGACCTGAGACAGTGCATGCTGCTGGTTCCCTCCTACCTCAACTGCTCCTTCTCAGGAACCTTCACGGCTTCCTCACGCCTATCGACCTCTGAATGCTAATGGCTCTAGAACCCCATCCTAGCCATCTCCCCTTCCAGATCTGTCTGTGCTCACTACACCAGTGATCATGGCCCCTCCCCTTTCCTTGCTGTGGATATGCTGGCCACTCCCGTACAATGTCCATCCTGAGTTCCCCACCCACAGATCCAGTGCCTCCTTGTCTCCACCTGGATGTTGAAAACCCATGTCAAAATCAACACATCCTAATATGACACTGAGATTGATTTTCTTCCATGCAGCTTTAATACTATCTTGATCTCCGAAAATAGTACCTCCATTCACCTGGACACTCAGACTAAAAATTTAGGATTCCTTTCCTTTCTTCACATCCCAAGTACCATCTACATACCCCCAACCATGTCTATTTATCTTTACAGCTTCCTCCTCAGTCCACCTCACTAAAGCCTCATTTGGGGGCTTGTGTGATGGTGCTCAGCATCACTTTTGTCCTTCTTCATGCCATTCTCTACCCAGGCGCCCAGTGATCCGATCACATCATTTGCTTTTTCAAAGCTCTCCAAAGGATCCCTCCCATCAAATGGACTCAGTCAAAAGGCCAGAATTAAGGAAATGGAAGTCCACATGTGACCATGGAGTATGCTACCAGAGTAGTTAGCAGCTCTGTGATAGAAAGAATAGAAGCTTTGGAAGTTTTGCCTTATTTTGTTGGGGAGCCAAGATGAGAATGGTGTGAAGACACTCAAGCAACCCTATTGAGAGACCCTGTGGCTGGGAGCTGAGTCCTCCTGCAAACAGCCATGTGAAGGCATTATTTTTGAGGTGGATCCTCCAACCCCAGCTAAGCCTTCGGATAACTGCAGTCCTAGAGAACATTTTTATTATAATATCATGAAAAATCTTAAGCCAGGACTACCCAGTTAAGCTGCTCCCAAATCCATTACCCACAAAAACTGTGAGATTAGAAATGCCTTTGGTTAGCCACTAACCACTTAGAGGTAATTTATTAAGCAGTAATAAATAACAAATATATTTAGAAATGGGAGGACAGAGAGATTAATTAAAGAGGCTTTTACCATATAGCTAGTAGTGATGAAGCAAGATTTGGAGACTGTGCCATCCTGTTCAAGAGCCCACCTGTTCAACTAACCACCACATGATACAGGAAGTCAAGATTGTGTTTCCAGTAACACCAGAAAAATATTGTCACATTTTAATGCCACTGTCAAATGGGACACAATCTTTTTTTTTTTTTTTTGCAGTTTTTGGCCGGGGCTGGGTTTGAACCCAGCACCTCTGGCATATGGGGCTGGTGCCCTACTCCTTTGAGCCACAGGTGCTGCCCTGAACACAATCATTTTTTGGATATTAAACTGGCTGGTCTTGATCTATTGTGAGGCTCTGTTCTAGACAGCGACTGCCTTTGCCTCTAAGTTCCCGTTCCCTCCCAGTTTCTTCTGGTGTATAGCAGATGCCTATCTTTTCAGTATTTCTTTGAGTTTTGGCTCATCCCACTTCTGATCATGTAATTCTGGTAAAACTGCCAATTGCCATATTCTTCCCATGGATAGGAGTGTGACTTAAGCCTCACCAATCATAGCATACCATCAGTAAATGACTACAGCCATGGAGCATGGGAGCTACGATGGCAAAGGAGAGCCCTTCCCTGGGATTTCTAAACACTGTATGAAGTATAAACCTGGATGATGGGAGCTGCCCCATGCCATATTCCCAGCTGCTTAGAAGAAGGCCATCTTCAACAGGAAAGATTCCCGGGTGCAGAAAGGAGAAAGTGAGAGAAGACACTTTATACTCCTTGAGATAGAGAATCCAGCCAAGCTAAGAGCAAATCCATCCTTTTCTGATCTATAGGAGTCAATACATCCTGTTTTGAGTTAGGGTTGAGTTTTCCATCACTTGGCCTTGCATTATGACCCAGTATGAAGAGTCTACCCTGGCTGGTGGAAGATGGCAGGTATCTTCCATTCTCCATGAAGAACAATAATCCTCCATCATCTCAGGAACCTGGAGCCACACTGTCAAAGACTGGGCTGACCTTCCCATAGTAGGCAGAGACCCTTCCCTACTTCATCCCTCAGGAAGCATCTGCCTTTTCCGGAAGCCAGCAATGGTCTGGGTGTAAATTCAAAATAACATAGTGTTGCGATGGACGGTAGCCTCGTCACTCTGTTTAAAGCCTTAGTCATCTCTGCGTCCTTTCTTTCCTTAGTTGTGTGGCCCTCCCCCAGTCCTCAGGGCACATGCATCCTGTTAGTCATTGAGTCCTGTAGATCTGGATCAAATGTTTCATGGAAGTAGGTGGAGTAACCACAATAAACGTTAGCCTGGTTCTTCCTTCGTGCCATCTCACAAATCCAGTTTTTCTTCATTTCGATTGCTATCACCAGAGACCACCATGATTCTTCTTCTTGGCTCTGATCTCAATCCCAGCTACCCATTTCTCCTCTTTCTTCCAGATTTTGTTTTCTAAAGCACATTTTTGATTGTGCCATGCTTTTGACATCAGTTTTTCACTGTTGATGTGCTGAATCATAGGCTTCTTAGCTTGGCTTTCAAGACTTCCCATGAGCTGAGCCCCATTCCCCACTGAGGGTACTGGGCCCTCCACTAGCTGGTCTTGTAGTCCTTCTCAGACCCCTTCCACTCCAGAGCTTCACACTGTCTCCTTCTTTGCAACTAAAAGACTGTTTCTCTTTTTCTGTGAGTCTTCAAGATCCACTTCAGCCCTAACACATTTCCTGAGTATGCCCTCCACAGTGAGTGTCCCCTTCTGCAAACTTTTTGAACAATTGTTGTCTAGATGAGGGTTTTCCAAAACATTCCCAGTGAGTATTTGGTAGTGTTTTGTGAAACTACTGATTATATATTCAGACTTGTCTGCGTATATTTCTTCCAAACCCTCCCAGTTTCTTTTTCTTGTCTTCTACTCCCAAATTACATCCTCATGCTACTTATTCCCAAATACAAATTAAGGATCATTGAAAATTGTTTTGCTACCTACAGATAAGAGAACTGCTTATTATTAATGTTATTATTTAAAACCATGGCCATGGGGGAAATAGCAACATGAAGAGAGGGAAAAGAACTGCTGTAACCATTTCCACAGTTTCTAAGCCAAATATGCTTTCTTGTTTATTTATTATTTTCACACCCTCACCATTTTAACATGGGATTTTAAGTAGAAATCAGTATAAAATTTGTTGCATGCGGTATTGGCACATTCCAACCAACATTCATCACATACCTACTTTCTGTGAAAAATAGTGGTAGATACAAAGATAAACAAAGCCTATAGAAAGAGCAAGGGTTTTCCAGATGGATTTAACATGGAAGGACATTCTAGGCAGAAGGAACAGCATATGCAAGCTCATGTGTCCTAGAATGAGACGGACATGACAACTTTGTTGTCTAGAATCTGTGAATTTTTTTAATGAACTAATGTGCTGACTTCTAAAAGTTTGACCACCTATGGATTCAAACCTGTCTGACCCTTTGTCATCTCAGGGTAGTTCAGGGTCCAGACTCAAACACAAATCAAATGACCTTGATTGAGTTCTGTTGGGATGGGTAGGCCAGTCCATGTACACGTAGATCCTCTATTTAATTTTCATCACCTTAGGTGCTTATCACCATCTCCCGCTTAGAGATGAGGAAAGCAAGGCTCATATGGGTACAGTGACTTGCCTATGGTCTCACAAGTATGAAATGACTCAGGGAGGATGGAAATTAATTCCACATTCTCTCTGAAGAAGAAGAGAATGTAACTAGCTGGACATTTTGGGGGGCTGGGGTGAAGAAGATCTTTCTTTCAATTTCAGAACAGGTTCTGAGGTGACTATATCTTTTATAAGAAGGCTTTAAGCAGAAGGGTTCCCATTCACCCATATGGGTAGGAAAAGACGCCTTAATACAGAACAGGTTTGGATTTGAGAGAGCTTCTCCAATCCCTCCAGCTCCAGAGCCCCTTCACAAAGCGGGAATCCCTTCCGGACGAAGATACGAATGTACCATTACCCTCTTCACTTGGGGATGTCGTTTTCCCTGCGGGTTTCAGAGTCCCCTGTGGCCAGGATCCCAGGTGTGTGGACCCGTGCAGTTGGGAAGACTTTGTTCGTTGAATAACGGGTGACTGAATGAATGGGAGGTGAGGAAGTTACTGAGGGAAGGCCACGCCTGGCTCTGAAGACTTTCCAGGGTTTAAGGGGTGGCCACGCTGTCCTGGCTGTCCATGGCACCTCTGGATGGGTCATTTTGTCCCTGTTCCGCTCGGCCTTCACCTTTTACAAACGGGCCTTGAGGGAGGGGCCGCGCAGCCCCGAGGGGCCAGGTCTCCTAAGGCGGCGCCCACTCCCCACCCGGGGAAGGACCGGGCGGGGAGCGGCCCGATGGGCTCGGCCGGGGAATCCCGTTCCCGCGACCTGAAGCCGCAGCCTTCTTGTACCTGCCTCCGGGCCGCCCCTTCGCGGCCCCGAGCCTGGCACGCCCGGCGGGCACCTGGCTCGCCACCCCCGGGGGCCCCGCCGCCGCCTCCGAAGCCCGCCCAGGCTCGGGGACCGGTCCCCCGGGGCGCGGCCGGGCAGCCGCCCCCGCCCCCCTCCCGCCCGAGGGCCGGGCCGGGCTCCCGGGGGGCGGGGACTCGCCCAGTGGCAGCAGCGTCCGGGCCGGCGGCGGGCGCGGGGCGGCTTCCTGCAGGCGGCGCCGGGGCGAGCCGTTGCCGGCTGCAGCCACCGCCGCCGGTCGCCGGGTCGCGGGGCGCGGGGGCCGCGGCGCTCGGGCCGCGTCCGTGCCTCCCGGGCGCGCTGCGCGGCCGTCGCTGCTGCCCGCGCTCGTGCCGCCGCCGCCGCCGCCGCCGCTGCCGGTTACGCCAGCCCCGCCGCCGCCCGCTCTGATTCTGCGCATAGGCAGCCCCCAAGCCTGTCATTCTGCAAAAACACAGTTTACTCAACACACCACACACACTCACACACGCGCGCACACACGCGCACACTGGTCCCCGCGCGCACACGCACGGAGGGCGCGAGCGAGCAGACGCGCACACCCGGCGAGCCAAGTTCCGCAGCCTGGCATGGCTTCTGGGGACCTTTACGAGGTACGGGGACGCGGGGGCGCGGGCCGGCCCCAGCCCGCGGGCGGCGGCGGGCGGCGAAGGCGGGCGGCGGGGACCGGGCCGGGCCGGGCCGGGCGCGAGCCGGAGTTGCCGAGCCCGCGGCGGCGGCGGCCGGAGGGTGGCGGGGGCCGGGCGCGCCTCCCGCCCGCCGCCCGCCGCCTCCCGCGGCGCCCGCGCCCGCTCCCTCTTTCTCTTTCTCTCGCACACACACTCTCTTACTCCATCTACTTTGCGGCCTTGGAGGGGAAGGAGGAAGCCGGGCGGAGCCGGGGCGGGGGAGGTAGCGGTCCCGGGGAGGTGTTTCTCGCCCGACGAGCCGCCTCGAGTGCAGAAAGTACAGGTAAAAGTCGGCGCCGGACGTGCGGGGAATGCGGGGGGCCGCGCCGCGCCCGGCGGGGGTGCGGGGCGGGGGTGCGCGGCCCGGGCTGGGCCGGGGGCGCGGGAGAGGAGGGGCGCGGGCGGCCGGAGCGGAGCGCGGCAGGGGCGAAGCGGGTCCTGGGGGGCGGCGGCGGGGGCGTCCGGGTGGGGGTTCGGGAGTCACTGGCCGTACCGCTCCCCCGGGCCACCGGGCCCCCTCCCCCCACCTGCTGCCCGGCGTCCGGCTCGGAAGCCCTCCGGGCTCGGGCGTGGGGGCGGTCCTTGCGGGTGTCAGGCACGCCGGGGGCGAAAGGGGGCGCTGCAGAGGGCCTTTGGTGGAAGGGACTAGAACATGGAAGTCAGAGCTGGGTGGTAACACGTTCCTAGAGGACGTCGCGTGTGAGCTCCACTCCGAACACAATCCATCATCCTCAGCGGATACCTGTCTCCAGGTCCCCACAGGTAGTGGCCAGCATTGGCTACTTTGATACTGTCCCAAGAGTGGTGAAAGAAGACGTTAGTCTGGCATCTTTCAAACATATCCGTGTTTCTGGAGAACTAGGGCTTAGCTAGCCCAGGACACACATTCCTGCTTTGGATTCCTGACAAGTGAAGAAACTGGGGAGACCTCTCCAGTCGCTGGGGAGAATTTCCTCCCCACCCTGAGAGGTGTGGGCCCCCAAGAGAAGATTCAGGATGAAGGGAAGAAGCCAGTCATCTTCAACCAGGCCTGTTTGTTGATCCTCCCAAGAAACCCGCCTCAGGGACCAGCCTGGACCAGGACTTCCTTGAACATAAATGGGTTGACACGACCTCTCGTGCTCTTTGGGCTAAATAGAGATGAATACCCAAAAGTGGTGGGATTAGCTGTCTGGGTAAGAGATGGCAGAGTGAGGCACCCACAAGAGACTGCAGAGGTGATTCGCCCACTAGGAGCTTTTCCTCTGGGCCCAGGTCGGCAGCTGAAGCTTTTTCAGATGGTGGGTTTGCTGGTTAGTGTGAAAGAAGAATGGAGAATGGGCAAGTTAGCATTTTGACCTCCTGCATGACCAGGGTCTTGTGGTTGATTCTGGGATTGGGGACGCCAAGTTGTGGATCACTAGTTCGCAGGCTCGGTAGCAAAGTCCTTCAAAGAATGGTGTAATTTCCCCTCTTTTCTGCCATACTGCCTTCCTGCCTTATTTCTACGTTGACAGAGAAGATGAAGTTGGTTAGAGTCCTAGCAAAGAACTTTGGCAGACGCTGCCAATGGTTCGCCCAAGCACCTCGGTCTGTCCCAAGATGGCAGAGCAACTTCTGAAACAAAAAGTTGAAGCCCAGCAAAATGGAAGGTTTGAGCTTAGCGAAGTGAAACCAGCACAGTCCAGACATTGGCCCAAAGCAGATATTGTTCGGGGGGCTAAACTGATCTTGTTGGGATCGTGGATTTTTGTCGTCTTAGACCTGCTGACCTTGCCTGAATGAAAAGTTCCATCTTGAAGGTGTTAAGAGGGCATATTAGGAGCTGTCAGTTCTTCCCCCATTTAAAGTTTGGAACTTATGAACCTTCTGGGGATAATTTCTTGTTTAATGTTCATCTGCAGTTGCCCTCCTTCACAATGGTAATTATAGTTGCCAGATAAGCCTGTTAGGAGAGTTTGCACAACAGCTTCAAAACTGGCTTAGCACCTCAAGAGTTTTTATTGAAGTCCAATAAGCAGAACAATAATAATAATTACTTCTGTGAGAGTAGCTAATTGTACTAGATGTGAAATGGTTTTTCAGTAGCTGATTATTTGCATAGTTATTACTAAAAGGGCTAAATTTTTGCGTTACTAGAATATGACCAATGTCAACATTTTTATAGCCTATGTCTACATTGCATAACACATACTGAGGAATTTAATTTATTGTTCAAATTTAGCTCTAAAAACAAGTAAGGTGTGCTGAGTGTATATTACCTTATATATTTCTAACTCTAAAATCTTTATGTGGGCAAACAGAATGTTGATTTATGAAAAATGTCAGAATATCCAGGACATTGACTGAGCAGATATCAAAGCAAAGAATACCAGATACCATCCTAAATTATGGTATTGCTTTAATTAAATATTAGACTGCATTGTACATAAAATGGCTTCTCATAACCTCTAACCAAGAAACCACATTTGGTGTGGGCTAAGAGCTATTACATTTGTAATAGATATATTTCACCTGTGTGTCTACTGACATTTTTAACCCTTTATTTTGAGGCTACAGTTTAGATTGTAGAGATTCTTCATCTTATCTTTGGTGTTTCAGACAGTTAAACTGTAAAGAGTAAATCTTGCCCGAATAGCATTTTTTAGGAATAGGTGCTGATTTTTGAAGACACCAGAAAATGAAACCTTTGTTTATGTAATGGCACTCTTCAGTCATAATGCTGAGATACAGAATCAAGCTTGGGTTCCACAATTTTGGATCTTGACAGGTTTTCCTGCTTTTTCTCCTGTAGCAGAGTTCTCATCATCTTCTGGTGTATTTCAGTCATCACCTATCTTAAGGTGATTTTAAATATTGGTTGATGTCTTGCATTCAGGTATCTGCCTGGATACAAAGTGAAATTCCCTATCCCCAGATAGTCAGGTCTACACTCTGTTAAGCACAGGAATCATAAAGTGGCCTCCTGTGAGCCAGGTCTAGGCTGTGTATACATTTTGCCTTGCTTCAATGATAGATAATGAACAATAGAATTGAAAGGCAGTTGTGGTCACCTCTATACGGCCAACACCAAGAACAACGGATTTGAAAACTTTCAGATGGAGCATAGAGTCTCTAGCTCGTCATTGTCTTCAATGTCCCCATTACCATGCACCTATTTATTTCATTCTTATATTACTCATCTGGTTCCAGGAGGTGGTACTGAACCCCAGGATTCTGCTGAAAATCCTTTGAAAAGATGTTTGAGTGTCAGGAAGAAATAGCCAGTGGACTAGGAGCCCAGTTTTTTTGCGTTCTTTATCTCTGGGTCCCTATCTTCTTGCACATTCAGTTACTTGTTGACTGAGTTAGTGAACAGAATGTACAAGGTACCTTGAATGGCCTTTGTTATCTTTTTCCTTACCAAGCTCATGGTCTCTTGCTGGTGGTAAAACCATGTGTAGGGAGGCTTCATTTCTCACTCTGGAAGGAAGTATGGCTGAGTCCCTTGTCGCTGTTCTTCATTAGAAAGATTGAATGCATTTAAGCTTCAGTCATGTGGCTTTCTTGCTAATGAGGGCTTTATACCTGTCCCTTGTGATTACCTGATGTAGTGGAGGAGGTCTTTACTTAGATGGCAGACATGTTCAAGGAGCATGCTATTTGTCTACAGAGAAAGTCGGTAGTGGCCAAGTTGAAAGTTATTGAGGTGGATTTGGCAGTTCCTTCTGTGTCAACATCTAGTTTATTTACACTTCCCCAAGGATGATGTACTTTTAAGGTGTATGATATCTTTCTTTTGGAATTGATACATCCCTTCATACATATGACTACATCCCTTCATACATATGTATCTTTATATACATACATATAATAATGTGTATGTTTGTCTAACATGGATATGAAAATACTGTTTTCATTCATTACAAATAAAATAATAATAGGATAATTTTAGGTTTGTTCGAAGAAATTTACTTAAAAATGTACTCTGTTGCAGTAATGAACACAGGCATTCCCACAATAGCACTATACAGTTGCCCAGGTTCTCCTGGGCACATGCTCTTGTGTGCTTTAAATCTTTTCTAGTTTACATATAATACCTAATACAAATATATGGTTATACAGTTTTGTTTTGGACTGTGGTTCCCAACCCCTGGGCTGTGGACTAGTACTGGTCTGCAGCCCATTAGGATCTGGGCTGCAGGCAATGAGTGGTGGCCAAACAAGTGAAGCTTCATCTGTGTTTACAGCCACTCCCCATCATTCCCATCACAGCCTGAGCTCTGCCTCCTGTCAGATAAACAGCAGCATTAGATTCTTATAGGAGCAAGAACCCTGTTGTAACTTGTGCATGTGAGGAATCTAGGTCGTGTGCTCCTTATGAGAATTGAACACCTGATGCTGTGAGGTGAAGATGCAATGTGCTTGAATAATCCCCAAACCATCTTCCTCATCCCTGTTCCATGGAAAAATTGTCTTTCCCGAATCTGGTCCCTGGTGCCCAAGAGGTTAGGGACCATTAGTTTAGGGAATAGTGACAAGAAAAAGAAGTCTGTACGTGTTCAATGTGGATGAAACCATCTATTCTTCCCCCCAATATTTTTGATCCACAGTTGGTTGAATCCACAGATGTAGAACCCATAGATATGGAGGGATGATTGTATATGCACCTTGCATTCTGCAAAATCACATGTTAAAATAACAGGGGAAGAATAGAATTGGAAAAGGCCACTGAGAAGCTGTGGTGCTTTGTAACCAGGATACTAACAAAAACAAAACAAAATGAATAAAAATACAGCCTCGTTATATCTCCCCTGGCTGGTGTGTTTGCCCTTAGCGAGTTCCCCTTTACCATCTTCAAGTTGAGCTTGTGCTTCCCTCTTCCTTCTTCACACTGGGCATCTGCATCTACTAGAGACCATTTTCATCAAAATTAAATTTGGTCGGGTGGCGCCTGTGGCTCAAAGGAGTAGAGCACTGGCCTCATATACTGGAGGTGGTGGGTTCAAACCCAGCCCTGGCCAAAAACTGCAAAAAAAAAATTAAATTTGGTTCAGAGTGTAGCCCTTCTTCATTCATTGTATAGACAGAAATGTTCTCACAGGTTCTTCACCTGTTCTTGTGGTTTCACCACACAGGTCGACATGGTAGGAAGCACAATGATTCCTGAAGCCACTAATTCAGTTTCAGCCCCTACTCATATTAAAGGAGGACAGTCAAGCACATTTCCAGCTTTGTTCTAAGGTCTTCATACTTTGTCAAGTCTTTTTCTTTCCTTGGGAGAGTGCTTACCCGTGATTGCTGCAAAATATTAACAAGCTATGAACAATCGTATATTAACCAACACAAATTGTTGTGTTGACATCATTCCCCTATTTCCCAATCACGTCTGATGTAATAATTCCTGTTTAAAAAACATGTGTGCTAGCAGAACAGATGATCTGTAATACAACCTCTTGAATCTCTGTACCTGGATTTGAAAAAACAGATATTCAGAGAAAAATCTGTCAGTTGGCTTGAATTGATTCCTTGACGTATAGCAAGCACTCAATGAAATTGGAATGGATGAATGATTCTCCCACCTCTTAAAGGTTATTTTAAATTACTCCTTGTGGTAGGCATCAGCTTATTTTCAAGTAGACTTTTATGTCTGGTCACTCCTTTTTGCATAAGATCATTTCTTCATGGGTTTAAACTGTCTTTGAAAGTAGTCGATATGGCTCCTTGCAACCTGGTCATTTGCTAAGGAGTGGCTCAGGCCTGGTGACTATGGATGATCTAAAGCATTGGATCTGAAGATATGGGTCCTTCCGCATCTCTTGGAATGTAGCTGTGGTTGAAATCATAGCACCAATATTCATCTTATTTATTTTGTGTTTATAGATTATCAAATATATGCCAGGAACTAGGGAAACAATGATAATCACACCCTCTTTGAGCCCATAATATATGGGAGATACAATTAAGAAAGCAAGCAGTTTACAGTGCAGTGGGGAATGTGTTGATAGGAGAAGATGAGGTTCTCCAAGAGTGTGTTGGTGGCTGGGATATGTGTTCCAGCCTTGGGGACATGCAGGAAGGCTTCCTAGAACATGTGATAGGGGTTGAGATTTTAAACTAGGAAATGAGCGTGATCAGAGGGCAGGATTTACTGAGAATACTTATCATCCTTTTTTGGGAAAGCAATTTATGTTTATTGTTGCATCTTTAAAAACTATAAGCAAAGCATAATAGTACCTAAGATAACTATTGTTATGTGTTTGACATAATTGATGTTCAATAAATGTTCAGTACATAAATAAGTTGATGTGAAATTTGAATTAATTAAAATGTTAGCGTTAGGGGCAGATACAAAGGTAAGATAGGATTTGTTTTCTATACATTATTTATGTAATTAAGAAAACCAAATTGGAATATAGGGCACATACTCTTTAAGCCAATTTTGTTTTTACTTAACTGTATGTTTATACATAGAAAGAAGCATTTCCTCAAATCCTAAAATACTTTTATGTGTCATGATTTTTAATGACAGGTTAGTTTTCCCTTGAATGTACCATGTTGTCTATAACTAAGTTAGTTATTGGACAACTCAATTGTTTTCACTTGTAAACCATTATAAAGATTGCTGTTATGAATATCCATAAACAAAATTATTAATATATATTTGTATGCATATTTTATTATTTTATTCAGGACAAATTCTGAGAAGTGAAATTGCTATGAATGATTGACCCTTGAACAACATGTGGGTTAGGGGAACTGATCCTCTGTGTCAGAAAATTTGTATATGACTTTTGACTCCATAGAAACTTACCTACTAATAGTTTCCTATTGACTGGAAGGCTTGCTGAAAACATGAACAGTTGAATAATACATATTTTGTATGTTATAGGTATTATAGATGTTAGTCTTAAAGCTAAAGAAAAGAAAATTTTATTAAGAAAATCATAAAAAAGAGAAAATAAATGTTTACTATTAAGTGGAAATGGATCATTGTAAAGGTCTCCATGCTTGTCTTCATGTCGTGTGGGTGGAAGAGGAGTGGGAAGAAGAGGGGTTGGTTTCGCTGTGTCTGAGGTTACAGAGATGGAAGAAAATCCACACACAAGTTACCCATTGAATTCAGATCCTTGTTGTACAAGGGTCATGTGTTTGAAGAATGTGAACCTTTTTAATGCTATTGATACATAATCCCAGATTGTCTTTCAGAAGGGAATAGTAGATTAGATTGGAGGAAGACTAGAAGCAGGGTGACCAGTTAACATGCTATTTCAGTAATTGAAATAAGAGATAATGGTGGCTTCAACTAAGGGAGTGGTAATGGGAATGGAAAGAAGTGGATGGAATTGAAAGATGTAAAATCAATCAGCAGTCTGATTGATCAGCAGGCTTATGTTTTATGGCATGTCACAGAATATAGACAATAACTGGTTTAAACAAGATTTATTCTTTTATGTGAAATAAAGCTTGGAGTTACAGTCTAGGATTGCTGTGATACTCTGACATTCTCAGATACCAGGATCCTTGTATCTCTGCCATCTTCTTCTCTTCCATCTTGAAGGTTACTTCATGGTCAAAGGTGGCCATGGAGCTCTAGCAATCTTTTTCAGAAGAGAATGGAGGAAGAATAGGAGGGTGCAAGTTGAGTCGTTTCTCCAAATACAGCTGTCTGGGAGTTCCATATTTTTCTGCCTTATTCTCATTGGCCTGAAGATAATTATATAGCCACACCTAGCTGCAGAGGAGGCTGAAAGGGAAATGTAATTTCCTGCTATACTTTCCCCTCCCCTCCTGAAATAAAACTTGATTGACAGTATGTCGGGGTTGAGGGGAAGGCAGGACTTAAGACATAATTTCTAGGTTTCTGTTTTAGTCAGTAAGGCTGATGATGGGACTGGAAAAAAGTATTGGTTGAACAGAGTGGAGGCTATGGAAAGGACAGCAAGTCTGGAGTGTCTTTGGGAAAATCTAGTGATAATGTCCACAGAAGCTCAGGAGTGCTATCTGGGATGGAGATAGAGATTGGGATCATTAGATTATAATTAAAGCCAGAGAATAGTAAACATGAGGAGGGGTCTGTGGATGGGGAAAATGGACATTTTAGAGATGGGAGAAATAAGATCAGATTTACAAGGAGTTAGCAAGATTGACTTCCTTAAAAGACAGTCTTTCATGTCCTTCCATAACAGCAAAACCTCAACATCAGGCCTTGCTGTTGTGGAAGGACATGGAAGATGGTCTTTTAAGGAACGGGGGATGGTCACTGGTATCCTTTGGGTTTCATAACCAGTAAGTCATTTGTAACCTTGGGATGCGTCTGTTCCTCAGGGTGTGTTGGTGGGTCAGGGAAGGCTTCATTGCAGCATGGTGATGAGTTGGGGGATGTGTGGGAAATGTGGATATAGCAACATCTTGTATAAGAGGCAGCTTTTCTAAGAGGCTTGGGTATGATGGGGAGGAGAAAGTAATGTTATATCCAGGGTGAAGTGGAAGAATGGATCAACCATCTCTGTTTTCCTAGTTGTACTCTGCACTGCTTTTTCAGATGACTTGGATACGAAAAGATTGTGGTGTAGACTTTGGATTCCTGGACTTGCATTCTTAGAAGGAATGATTTTCCATAAACTCTCCCTGTTGGTCTATGACAGTTGTGTTCATTATCTTCAGTAATTTTAACTGGAGGAAAAAAAAGTCGAACATGTATAACATAGTCACTCAGAACCTTTCTTCATTAAGAGTCTGGGATTAAAAAAGACGGAGACTTTACATCTTTTGTATTAACCTGGATTGAATTGGAACACATTCTTCTTAGTAAAGCATCACAAGAATGGAGAAGCAAGAATCCAATGTACTGAATTCTAATATGAAGGCAGTAGATAATCTAATACAGTTATTCAGTCAAACACTAAGTGTTGCAAGTGAAGATCTTTTGCAGATGTGATTAAAGTCCATAATCAGTTGGCTTTAAGTAAAGGAGAGAGATTATCCTAGATAATCATGGTGGGCCTGATTTAATCAATCGAAGACCTCAGACTAGAACTGAGGCCTCCTCGAAGAGCTAGAAATTCCACCTACAGACAACAGCGTTAGCTTGTGCTGGAGAATTCGGCCTGCCCTTTCTAATGAGTTATCCCGTGGATTTGGGGTATGCTTGGCCAGCTCCACAACTCTGGAAGCCAGTTCCTTGCAATAAATCTCTTAATGACTATACCCTAGTGATTCCCGTTCTCTGGCTGGACCCTGACTGATGCTGTCAGAGCTGTTGTCCACACTGTACTGTTTGGTAACAGCATGTGGCTGAACAAGTCTTTGAATCTTTTTAATCTTGATGGCTTCTGCTGTAAAATATGACTTCTATTTTTGGAAATTCTTATTCTGATTGAATGTATTACTTCTTCAGATAAACTCTTCCTCCCTTGTCAGCGGCTGGCCTCATCCTATTTGTATGCATGTGTAAAGAGGAGCAGGTCTAGAGCTCTGGATTGTAGCCACTCCACCGGGTCTTGGGTGTTTGTCACTCTGGAGTTGTTCATGGAGCCTTGCTCAGGGTGACAGGCACAGTTGGTGCTGGCCCTTGACAACAGGCCTCTACATGGGTCTAACATTCATCCTTGCCTTGAGTTAGCCTCTGGCTCTGCTATGTTAGTGAATGGTGGGGGTTGTGGAGTCGCTCTTTCTCCTTTTAATCCACCCCTTCTTGTCTATTCTTTCAGTTCATTGTCACTCTCCTATGTGTTGCCCAGTTAACCTTAGCCAGTGGGTAAACGCTGTTGCCTCCAAAGGTTTCACTGCTTCAGTAAAAGGTCCATTCCATTCATTGAGCAGGTGTTTATAAAGCAGTAGGTTCCTGGAGAAGGCTTGGTGAACTGGCTGTTATTTTCTATTCCAGTTTCTTTTATAAAGAGCACTGTTTCCAAGTTATCCCACGTGACAGTAGTGACCCTATCTCCCCTAAAGTTCCCAGGTTGATTCATTACCTTGTTGCTTCATCAGTGCCTTAAAGAAGTCTCAACATGGATACTTTAGGGACACATCTGGGCCACCCCCTGCCACGCCATGAGTTCCCCTTACTGAGGGACTGCCATTCCAGCCTTAGATTCTGAATTAGGGGATTTTTCTCCTTGATTTCTATTACCTTGTTTCCTGGTCCAGTGTTCTTAAAATTGTATCTAAAGGGCCTTACTAACAAGTCTGGAAATTATGCAAGTGCTGGATTTGAATTTTATTTAAAAATAGTCATTTGTTTAATAATCCATGAGTCAAATATTTATTGTATGTCATCCATGTGCCTAGAACTATGCTAGGTGCTTAGGCTGACATGAACGTCTTCTAAGCTATCATTTGTAATGTAATGATTAAAAAACCCAACACTTATATGTGATTATACATCATCTTTTAAAAATACTAGAGATTTTTGGGTTGAAAGGTACAGCCAGCTCAATTTGTGTGTGTGTGTGAGCAGGCCTCGGAATAGCTTTTTCTGCCATATTTTAGAACTTTTGATAAATGCACTACTTTCATCAATAGTAAGGGCTGCAGTGTCCTTAGAAAAATACAGGCCTCTCCATGTCTCTTCACATAAAATTATATAAGCAAATACACTTTTACAACAGCCACCCCACTCAATTAAATGCTACCTAAGGTTCAGGTGGTGGTGGTTAGTGAATAACCTAGACTTGGTGTAATAATCTGTGTGTAATAATAATGGAATTTCTAACACTTTGCACTGTTGCATTGTATAAAAGGTCGTATTGAGGTTTATTAAAAGGTCTAGCTCCTTTTTCCCTGACTTTACTTGAGAGAAGGCATGGGAACAATGGTATGTGTTAGTGGTTCATCCAGGAAACGTTTCCTCTTCTTTCAGACTTCAGAATCCGTTAAAATGAAGACTATCTTGAGATTGCAAGACAAGATGATGAAACCTAACCAAACTTGATACCATTTATAATTACTTCGATAGCAAATCAAAGATTTTCTTTAAATTGATCAGCAAACCAAAGGCAGAAAGAACTTGATTGCTAAGGCTGTTGCAGGAAGGTAGTTAATGTCCTTGAGATTCGTTAAAAATTTTTGTTATTATTCAAAACAGGCTTTATTGCTGTCATAAAGTAGTGAGAAGGAGGTGCCATAAGTTAGACTTACAAAAGACATTGGAGCTAAGAGATTGTCCTAAGTATCCATTTTTATGCAGCAGGTATAGTGGTTCCGCTGCTTAGCTCTACCATTTTCTGAGCTCTGTGAAGGCAAGTTGTTTGCCCAGGTTATGGTGCTTTTGCTGGGCTGGTAGTCAGCTTTCAATGAATGTTCACTGAATGAATGATTGAAAACATTTACTTTAGGGCCACCTCAGCCTTCTCAGTGAACTTCACTTACTGCTTCCTGTATGGGCCTAGTCTCTTTCTTTGCCAAGAGCATTCTTTCAGATTATTGTTTAAATTCCAGTTTCTATTTTGCCTTCCTGCAGAACATGTGTAGATTTATTAGGTACCAAAAATCCTTGATGCAAATTGAAAAATTTAAGCCGTCAGTCCTCCTGACAGTTGATGATTGGAAGTGGAGCAGCCCTTCTCTGATCGGTGGTGTGTGTGATAGAGCCCCTTTCCCATGGAGCACACACACACTGCCCTGCCGTCTTCATCTGCCTCTGCCACTCGCACACCTGCCTCTCTAGACACAGTGGTTCACCCCAATTTGGTGCACACTATCCTTTTTAGATTGGATTGCCTGGAGATGAGTTCTGGAATGGAGAATTGTATCCAGAGGGTTCACTGAAGAGTGCTCTTGGGAGATATATCTGTAAGGTATTGAGGGCAGTAGGCTTGGACAGACAGCTAAGCTGACTTGCAATGGTGTTACAGCTAAAGTCACAGCTGATCCTATGGGCAGCTCTGGAGCTGTAGGGGCACTTCTGAAATGTCCCCAGTTGAGGCAAGGGATCTGGGCTCTCGTCTCTCTCCCACTAGCCAGTCACATTGATCCTGGGAAGAGGACCTGGGGTGGTGTGTCACAGCATCCACTATGCCATACCTTCTTGCCCTTGTGACTGGTGAGTCTTTCTGGATCCCCCAGAACACGTCTCTATTTCCTTGGTTGTACTTTGGGTTAATGGTGCCTCCCTTGAAGTCCTCGTTTGTCCTTCGCCAGCTTCTTGGGGTGGCCTGAGTATTGACAATCTGGCCATGTGTTAGGACTGTGCTTACGATTCCTGTGACACCTTTCAGTGCTGTTACTTCTGGGCCTCCATCCCTTGTTCTCGAGACATTTTTCCCCGATGGTTCTCCACTCCCTGGTAGCCTCTGTGTCCTCATCTTCTATTGATTGTTCTTTGAATGTCACAATTTCTCATGGTTTGGTCCCAGTGTTCTTCTGTTCTCTCATTGTGCTATGGTGACTATGTGGACGATTGTCAGGTCTGTGACACTTGCCTGGATTTTTCTCCTGAGCTCCAGAACTATCCATCTCACCCCACTTTGGCTCTTTAAACTCATAATATCCAAAGTTGAAGTTATGACCTTGCTTCTGGGTTCCTCGCCTCAGAAACACTTCTGTCCACCTGTTCCCTAGATCTGTGGACTCCTTTGTTTTTCTCCCACACCAAACACATGGGTTGGATCAGCATCTGCGTATCTCTTGCCTCCATCCTTTTCATATGCACAAGTTAATTCTGGAGATAACTCACTCCCATTCAGTACCTCTCAGCTGATAACTCCGTGTCGAGCCCTGTTCACTCTCATTTTTTCTCCCTACTGTACTCACAAGGATCTTTCTAAACCTCCCATTTTATTATGTCGCTCTCCTGATGAAATACCTTTCAGTGATTTAAAAGCTCTTTGTGACTTGACTTTTTCTCACCTCCTACTGTTTCTCTGCAGACGGCAGATACTCTCTGTCCAGCGAGACCTACTTTCGGTTCCTGAACGTTCCATGCTCTCCTTTAATCATACCCTTCCTGGTGTCCAGGACACTCTCCGTTTACTAACTACTGCCACGTTTTTGCTCAGCTAATTCCTACTCACGCTGCAGCTCTCAGCTTATGCTTTGTGGCAAAGCACCCTCAACCCATCAAGGGTTTTATGCCCCTTCTTTGGGTTCCCATAGGATCTTCTTCTCTCATGTTAGCACTTACTTGACTATATTGTAATTTATTTTCTTATTTTCCAAATCTCCCGCTAGATTGTAAGCTTTGCGAGGCTACTGATGCTGTCTCTTGTGTTCCATTTTTAGCAGCTTCTTAATGGGAGAATTAACATATTCCATGCATTTACATGGAGGTTGAAATTGTCTCAGATGTGTCTTCAGTCTGTATGATACTTAAAGGCATTCCTAGTCTTTTAGTTTTCCTTAATTCTGGAGTGTGTTCTGTGTGCCTTTATTGATCCAGTTATCAGGGGACTTTGTTTTTCTATAAGCCAAACACCAAAAAGTATCCAGCGTTGTATTATCAATAAAGATAACATCGTCTTATATTCAGAAGATTACCAAATCTTGGAATTGGGAGAGTTTTGAAGTCATCTGTTTATTCTTTCACTAAGTCACTATCTCCAACAGGTGATAAAATTGAGGGTCACTTTTACTCTGTTGAAAGAGACTAATGCATGAGTTGCTGAAAGTGGCTGTTTACCTTTACTGATATGTCAGTGTGTTTCCCATGAGTCAGAGTCATCCTAGACTGTTCTAGAGAGTTGCCTGGAAAATAGTGATATTATTGCTTTCTCATGAGAAATTTAGCCAAGTTGCTCAGGCTCAGCACAGCCTCCAGTCTCATTTACTTTTCTTGGTGATGAAGAAAGGGCTGGGACCTGCCTGACATCACAACCCTTGATATTATGGGGCACACCTGACATCTAAACTTCTAGAAATCCAAGCTCATCTGTGAACTGTTGGAAGTCAGATCAAGCAGTAGAATCCAAAGCACCCCTTACTAAAATGTTAAAGCAACAGGGGCAAAATTTGAATGTCTTGATACATTGCTATATTTGCTTGTCTGTGTTACTACTTAAAACCACATCCACTTTGAAGAATATGGTATACATGGAGACCCATGAAACAAACCTGTGTAAGGATCTTGTAATTAACAGAAAGAAGAAGGGAAAAGGGAAGCACAAAACAACTGTCTTCAGGATGCAAAACTTACACGGGCCTTCTTCAAACTGTAGACCTAATTTTCTATTTTAATTGACTTATGCTTTACTGCTTTGTAGACAGTCACCTTGCTTGTCAAACATGACAGATATGTCTTTGATGTCTTGAGGCATTTCTTTTTCCACCCCTTCCCCACTTGTGTAGCCATCTGTATGGTATTGACATTTTGAGAACTTGGTGCAAGTCCTATTTGCTTCTTGACTTAATAGATTGATGTCTTTCTTTTGGAGAAACTTAATCTTTGATCCCAGATGATGCATGAAGAGGTTGTTGGAGTGATACGTCCTGTGCCTCTTGTGTAAAATAATAATAATAGCGCAAAAAGCAGGAATGCACATGATATGCATTTACTATCCGTTAGACACTGTGATAAATTCTTCACATGCATCATCTCAGTCCTTCCTGTGAGTTGGGGACTAGTACAATCTCACATGTTATGATTCAGAAGTTGAGGCTCATGGTCTCCAGATTGTAGAACCAAGATTTAGACAAGGTCGTCTTAGGTGTCACTAATCTCTTCATAAGTTATAAAATGCTTAACATTTTCCCTTCTGCCTCCTCTCCATGCACCCCTGCTTTTCATAGACTTTGAAGTATAAGTCCATGAGTGTTACACTAAGAAAAAGAAAAGAAAAAAGGAAATTGTCCTGGTTTTCCACACTTATAACATGAAAATAGGATTGTTTATGTTGTATTGTATAGCCAGCTTTTGTGTGGGTGTGTAAAGGGGTCTTAGTAAGGAGCTGATCAGGATGGGAGAGCATCTCTTTGAGTTTGAGTGTCCCATGCTGCTTTAGGGTGGACCGTGCCTCAAAAAATTGGCGATGCTGCCCATTTTCATTACTACCGTGGAACCAATTTGAGTGGTCTTGGTGTTAGGTGGCTTTTGCTCAAGCTGGTTCTGAGTAGCATTTCTTGGTCAATCTCATTTTGTCCTTTTGGCACGTTTATGAGACTCAACACATTTTTATTTCCATGTGCTTTTTTACTTTTTCTTTTATTTGCCGTGGTGGTGTTTGCATCCCTTCATGGTTGGGGTTGGTGCATAGTGTTTCTGAACCTTTTCCTTTCCTGTCGTGTACTGTGAAGTTCGTGCATAGCGAACAGTGATGCCTCAGCCTGTCATTGCAGCCCGATGCCCAAGGCAGCCAGGCTCCCCATGGGTGAGGCAAATAATCTCAGGTACCACCAGCCAATGGGTCTGCATGCTGGGCATTAAAAACATAACTACCAGAGCATACACATTACAAATCTTTACTGAAATTAAGATACTACATTCACATGCGTAGACCCATTTATACCAGTAATTGAAGAAAAAGGAAGGACTAGAGGTTGTTGTTTTCTCTACTACCCAAGTGATAAGCTGTAATTTATCAGTGTACTTTTCTGTAAGAAGTTCAACTTGAAAAGAGAGGAAAACACACACACACTTTCTTTCCTATGTGTTTTACATTGGGCTGGCCACATGAGCTGATCATTCTGTTGATTTTAGCAAAGCGTTTTAGAGGTCATAGTATCTTAGATGCTACCTAGTCTAATTCCTGATCCCAGTGTATGCAAGGACTATCTGGAAAGTATCCAGCCAGGTGCAAGGGAAAAGTAGTAGTAATAATGGCTGGATACTTTCCGGACAGCCCTCATACTTGCCTTACCGATGATCACCCAGTATTTCCTAAGAAGCTTCCCGAGGAAAGGTGCTGTAGTTTGAAGGGCATCTTCTTCCATTTTGGTATACGGAGCCAAAGTCTACCTTCCTGCTCATTTTCCATCTGTGGAGCAATGAACCCACTTACCAAGACCTCTCCGTTCCATTTCCTAGCCAGCTCCATTTCCCTTACCATCATCCTAACCCAAGAGACTCCTTTTTCTGTTCTGGAAGAAACAGTAGTTTCTTAGCTAGACTCCCAGCATTTCTTTTTCACCACCTTCTGTTTCTGCACTGTATGCAAATGATTGTTTGAAAAGATAATTCTGGCTATGTCACTTTCTTCCTAAAATCTTAGATGGTCTCCCATCACTGTTAGGGAAAAGTTCCAAATACTTAATGATCTAACTCTTGCCTACCTTTCCAGACTTCGCTGACCTCTGTGTGTGCCACACTCTGTGCCTCCTTTTATTTAGTTCATCGAGATGTCCTTCGCATCATGACCTCTCCTCAGGCTGTTTCTTCTGGCCCTGCCCAGTCTCCTCTTACTCTCACTTTGAGTTCTAAAGTGGATTCACCAAGGGTGCCTCCCCTGACACTGGAACAGGACATACCTCCTTGTTATGTATTCTTCGAGTATTCTTCTCCACAGCACTGATCACTGCAATCAGTCAATTATTTGTTTTCTTACTATCACCACTATCTTCTTGAAGGTGGTGTCATGTCTGTCTTGGTTATGGCTGTGTCCTCAGCACCAAGAGGCTAGTAGGTACTTGTGGAAGTCTTTCAAGTGTTCCAGAAAGCTTTGAATTCCTCCAGATGAAGCCTCACTATCTTTTATTTCTGCTCTTATTCTGATATCTTAAGTAACACTTCACCTTCCTGGTTGTTCTCCCATGGATGTTCCCTAGTCTGTTTAACTCCTCCCTTTAAGTGTATTACCTAGAATAATTCTCTGTTCATCAGCAAAGGTCACTTCTCATAATTTGGACACTGGTCTTTTAATTGATTTAATCTCAGGAAAAACTAGAATCTGAATTTGCAATAATATTTTTAAAATAACATGAATGAAAGTAGTTTTAGAACTTCTGGGTAGCAGGTAAAGTGGTGCTCAGAGGGACATTCATAACCAGAAGCACATATATTAAAAACAAAAAAGAATATATTTAGCATTCATCTTAAAAACTTAGGGAACAACAAAATGAAAGGAAATGGTAAAGAAGGAATAAATGTAAATAGAAGCAAAAACATAAATAATGTAGACAAGAGGAAAATAGCAGAAGAAGTGTATTAGTGGTTGTATTAGTGTTTTCTGATATCAAAAATTTACTTAAATATACTACTTTTCTATTATAGTAAAATATATACAGTATAACACAGCCTTTTCCATCTTTCCATCTTTAAAAGTGTAGTTCAGTGGTGTTTAGTATTATCACAATGTTTGTAAATATCACCAGTATCTACTTCTAGTATTTTATTTTTTATCTCCTTGGGTGGAAACTATACACCCATCATGTAGTCACTTGCCATTTCCCTAGCTCCTGCCAATCAGTCCTTTGTTTTCTGTCTCCATGGATTTATCTGTTTCAGATTATTTCATACAAAGGAATCATACAATATATATCTTTTTTCTATTTGGAGTTTTAATTTTATTTAGCATAATGTTTTCAAAGTTCAGCCGTGTTCTGACATAATCAGAACTTCACTCCTTTTTAATGGGTGAATAATATTCCATTTATTATGTAATAACACACCTTATTTATCCATTCCTTTGCTGATGGACCATTGGGTTGCTTCTACCTTTCAGATATTGTGGACATTGCTGCGATGCACATTGGCTTACAAGTTTGAGTCTCTATTTTTAGTTCTTTTGGATATATATCTCAGAGTGGAATTGTTGGGTTATAAATATTGAGTAATTCTGTGTTTAGCTTGTCGATGCACTGCCAAAATGTTTTTCACAGGATATTCAACATTTTATATTCTCACTGGTAAAGTACAAGGATCCTAATCTCTATCTTGTCAACACTTACTATTTTGTATTTTTTGATTAGAGCCATACTTTGTAGTTGTGAAATGGTGTGTCATTGTGGTTTTGTTTGGCATTTCCCTAAATGACTAATAATGTTGAGCATCTTTTCATGTGCTTATGAGACATTTGTTTATCTTCTTTGGAGAAATACCTATTCATGTCCTTTGCCCATTTTTGAATTGGATTGTCTTTCTGATGTTGAGTTGACAGTCTTAAAAATATATATATTCTGGATATTACACTTTTATCAGATAAATGATTTGAAAATATTTCTCCCATCCTATGGGTTGTCCTTTTCTTCTCTTGACAGTGTCCTTTGATGCACAAAAATTGTGATTGTAATGAAATCCATTGTATCTGTTTGTTCTTTTGTTGCCTTTGCTTTTGTCACAATTAAGGATAGAACTTTCAGTACTAGGTTAAATAGAAGTAGAAAAAGCAGTAATCATTGACTTATTCCTGATCTTAGGAGAAAAGCTATCAGTCTTCCACCACTGAATATGATAATAGCTGTGGACTTTTCATAAGTGCCCTTTATCATGTTGAGAGAGTTTCATTTTATTCCTAGTTTTCTGAGTTGTTATAATTATTTTATGATGAAAAGGTTTTGGCTTTTGTCAAGTCCCTTTTCTCTGTCAATTGGGATGGTCATGTGCTTTTATCCTTCATTCTATTAATGTAGTTTATTACACTTATTGATTTTTATGTGTTGAACCATCCTTGCATTCCTTGGATAAATATCTCTTGGTTATGGTGTATGTTATTTTTAATATGTTACTGGATTCAGTTTATGAATGTTTTATGGATAATTTTTGCATTTACATTCTCAGAGATACTGGCCTGTAGTTTTCTTTTCTTGTGGTGTCTTTATCTGGCTTTGGTATCAGGTTAGTGCTGACTTCATAAAATGAATTTGAAAGTGTACCCTTCAGTTTTTTGGAAGGGTTTGAGAAAAATTGATGTCAATGTTTTTTAAATGTTTGGTGGAATTCATAAGTGAAACCATCGTGGCCTGGATTTTTCTTTGTTGGGACATTTTTGATTACTCATTCAGTCTCCTTTTATGTTATAGTCTATTCATATTTTCTATTCATTCTTGAGTCACTTTGGTTGGTTTGTGTGTTTCTAGGAATTTTCCCATTTCATGTAGGTCACTCAAGTTTTGGTGTATAGTTGGAATTTTCTTATAATTCTTTTTATTTTTGTAAAGCCTATACTAATTTCTCTTTTTCATTTCTGATTGAGTCTTCTCTTTCTCCTTAGTTAGTCTAGCTAAAACAAGGATTGGTCAATTATATTGCTCTTTTCAAAGAACTAACTTTTGTTTCTTTGATTTTTCTCTCCTATTTTTCTGTTCTCCACTTTAGCTCTAATCCTTATTATTTCCGTTTCTTCTGCTAGCTTTGGGGATTGTTTGTTCTTTTTCAAGTTACTTAAGGTATATATACATAGATTAGTGATTTATTCTTTTTTTTTATTAAGTCATAGCTGTGTACATCAATGCAATCATGTGGTACAATGTACTGGTTTTTATATACAATTTGAAATATTTTCATCAAACTGGTTAACATAGCCTTCATGGCATTTTCTTAGTTATTGTGTTAAGACAATATTCTACAGATCTATTTTTTTTTTAATATAAGTGTTTATATCTATAAATTTTCTTCTGAACCCTGCTTTCAATCCATCTAATATGTATGGAAGTATTGGTATGTTCTGTTTTTGTTTTCATTTGTCTTAAGATATTTTCTAATGTCTTTTGTTATTTCTTCTTTGACACATTGGTTGTTTGAGATGATGCTGTTTAAGTTCTACATATTTGTGAATTTTAGTTTTTCTCTTATTAATTTGTAGCTTTATTCCCCTATGGTCAGAAAGGATAGTTTCTATTATTTCAGTTTTTTTCAAATTGAAAAAAAAATGTATTAAAGCTTGTTTTGTGGCCTAACATGTACTCTATCCTGAAGAAGTACTTTGTGCCCTTAAGGACAATGTCTATTCTGCTGTTATTGGGTGGATGTTCTGTATTATGTCTGTTAGTTTTGTAGTGTTCTTCAAGTCATTTGTTTCCTTAATGTCCTGTCTGTGTTTTATTCATTGTTAAATGTAGGATATTAAAGTCTCCGTCTATTGTAGAACTGTCTGTTTCTCCCTGTGATTCTAACAATTTTTGCTTCATGTATTTTGGGGGCTCTGTACTAGGTGCACATATGTTTATAATTACTATATCTTCTTGTATGGATTGAACAGTGTTAACATTTCAAAAACATTTTGTTATTTGGTTGAGTTATATGAATCTTGAAGTCAGTTAAAGCTTTCCAGATTTTTTGTTTTTCTTCACACGCAGAATTCCTAATGGTGAATCTGGAGCCTGTTCTAGCACATCTTTCCTTTTGGTTTTCTAACATAAATGTGTGTTACATAAAGATGTTTGTTCAGTTTCAACCTACCAATTTTTAGCCTATTTATATACATACTTTGAAAATTTGATTGGATGCTCTTTCTAGTTTATGTGGGCTTTTTATTTTTGAGCTTTACATAGGTAACATAGAAACGTAGATTGGTCAGGGGGGTGCCTGTGGCTCATCAAGTAGGGTGGCGGCCCCATATACTAGATGGCGGGTTCAAACCTGGCCTCAGCCAAACTGCAAAAACAGAAAAATAGTCAGTCGTTGTGGCGGGTGTCTGTAGTCCCAGCTACTCAGGGTGCTGAGGTAATGGAATTGGCTAAGCCCAAGACTTGGAGGTTGCTGTGAGCTGGGTAATGCCACGGCACTCTACCGAGGGAGATAAAGTGAGACTTTGTTTCTACCCCCCAAAAAAAAGAAAAAGAAAAAGAAAAGTATTTTGCTCAAGCAAGTACTGAGCATGAAAAATATGATAAATTATACACCATAAACCTCACCATTTTTAATCAGATACAGCCATTTTTCTTAAGTAAATATTCTCAAGATTGACTGACTTCTAGAATTGATTCTAATTTTTTGCTAGTTTTTCATTGCTTTTATGAAGAAGAGAAATTTTGGAGGTCTTTAGTTAGTTATTCTTACTGACATTATGTTTTTGATATTTTATGGACTCATTTTAAATGATATGGAGGATTTTGTCAAGTATTTTGTTGCTTTCAAGATATGCATGTGTATCATTTCTTTATGTATCATTTTCCACCCTGAAAGTCCTATTACAGGAGGAAATGAGATCAAGACTTGTTTATAATAGTTTTATGCTGTTATTGATAAATGACTACATTTTATATAGACCTAAAAACTAATCTTAAAAAAAAATTTAAGATTTTCACCAAGAATTTACAGAAATCTCCTTAGTTGGAAATTTGTAGCATGGGAAAATAATGTTTGCATGTTTCTCTTATACATGTAGTTCTTCTTTTTCCCAATCCAAATAAATAAATAAATAAATAAATAAAATCCAGTCACAGTTCTGCAACTTTCCTTGTAAGATTGTTTTTAGGTCCTTTGATTGTAAGATTGGATCTGGAGGTTGGAAGTTAGATGCAGTAGGAGGTGTTTATGTGTCATTCTCTTTTTCTTTTCTTTCTTTCTTTTTTTTTTTTTTGAGACAGAGTCTCACTATGTCACTCTTAGTAGAGTGTAATGACATCACAACTCACAGCAACCTCCAACTTTGGGCTAACGTGATTCTCTTGTCTCAGCCTCCTAAGTAGTTGGGTCTACAGTTGCCCGCCACTACACTCAGCTATTTTTGTTGTTGTTGTTGTAGTTGTCTTTGTTGTTTTAGATGGCCGGGGCCAGGTTTGAACCCACCAGCCTCGGTATATGTGGCCAGTACCCTTACCCACTGAGCTACAGGTGCCGCCGATATGTGTCATTCTCTTAACTATCTTAACTCATTTCCTTTTTAAATTATGTTTTCTTAATAATTATGTTTAAAAGTAGATTATGAAACAAGTACATATTCACTATCAGAAACATAAAAATATAGAAAAACCAAAATTTGTTACTCATAAATTTTTAATTAGTAGTTTCCATTGTTAACATGGATTTGTTCTATCACTCTTTTTTTACACCTACACAAGGAATCTCCAAATGCATTTACACTGACTACAAATATACACAATTATGGCTAAGGTGTACAAAATGCTTTGTAACTCTTTAATGATATATTACAAGTATTCCTTTAGTAGTATTTATAATATAATTTTAATATGCTATACCATATATCACTTCGTTGTAGGATATTATATTCTGTACTTGGTTAGTTTTGTAATTTTTAGTATTTTAAATAACGGTTATAACTAAGCTTTCTCTATAAATCTTTGCATGTGTTGCTGGCATTTCCTTATGATAAATTTCTAGCTGTGGAAGGTCAATGAGTGTGCCCTTGGTAAAGACTTTTGATAATACTGCTGAATTACTCTCCAGAAACGATGTGCTTGCCATCCAGAAAGGATATTTATTGCCAGCAATAACAGACATGTTTATTTCATGAGGCTCTCAGCCCTACTGATATTATTGTTTAAAAAACAGCAATTTGAGAGTGTTTTCATTTCTTATTGATAGACAAAGATTTTTAAAAACTGTGTGTTTACTCCTTGTCTATCACATACATTAACAGAAATACTTTTCTTGCTGGTTAGTTGTTAATTTCACCTAGTGTGGACTTTTTAAAAGTAGAGTAATTTAAACTTTTATGAAAGATTAAGGGTATCTTTTTATGGTTTATTCTCGTGTCCCTCTTCTCCCTCCCTTCTGCCCTTCTTCTTACTTTTCTTCCTTGGAGTAGGGGGGGAAGCTATGCTTATGTCAAAGTTATATAATCACTGATCTTTATTCTATTTCTGTTGTAGCATATTTTTTTTTTGCACATTTAAGTGCACATCTAATATAGCTGGAATTTATTTATTATTTATCCCTTCATATATTTACTTTTTCTACTTCTAATTTTAAAATACAGTGTGCCAACACTATATATATATATATATAATTTGATAACATTAGGAGTGCACTAGCCACATAATTAAAAAAAAAAATAGAACCTCTTTTGAGCCTTCTTTGTCCCCCTTTCTCAGTGTATGCCCCTTACTCTCTCCAAGAGTGAACTAGTTTTCTGAATTACTGATTTATTATTTCCTTGGTTTTACAATATATTTATGCATCCCTAAAATACATGCTGCTTGATCTTTCCTAGTTTTGAACTTTATAGAATTGGAATCAAATTATGTTATATTCTTCTATACCTTGCCTTTTGCTTCACAGTGTGCTTTTTTTTTTTTTTTTACAGTTTTTGGCCAGGGCTGGGTTTGAACCCGCCACCTCCTGCATTTGGGGCCAGCACCCTACTCCGTTGAGCCACAGGCGCCACCCCTTCACATTGTGCTTTTGAGATTTATCCATGTTAATGTACTTCATTTTTACTGGATTATATTTCTTTTTAAGAATATACACATGTATATTCAAATATGTTAATACACAAAAATATTAAAAATACACAATACACAATTACAACAATTACACTATATAATATACAAGTAAAAGATATGGAGTTGATTTATTCATTCCTTTGTCAGTAGACAATTGGAATTATTTCAGTTTCATCTTTTGTTTTCATACTTTGATATCACAAATAAAACTGCTCGGGCTATTTTTTGTAGCTCTCTTCTGGTATGTCTGTGCCAAAGGCTAACCAGAATAAATACTTAATTGTGGAGTTCCTGAGTCTTAGTGCATATTTCAGCTTCCCGAGATTACATCAAGTTCACCAAATTATTTCTAAAGTATTTATTCTTTTTAGGCTTAATTTGTTTTTATTTTCTAGCTATTTGAGTTGAAGGTTTTATTTATTTTCACATTTGATGTTTGAAAATCAAAAGGAAAAACTACAAAAGTTTCATTGTGTAGTCTCCTAATTGACATACTTTTTTCTAAGTAAGATATATTTTCAGTTGCTATTTGCTCTTTTATCCATGAGTTATGTAGAGGGTGGTTTTACATTTCTGTATAATCAAATTATTATTTTTTGTTTCCTTTTTATTTAGAACTTCCTTATTATTTATAACTTCAAGTTTTTATGCTTTATGACCAGAGATTATGACTTACATATTTAACTCCTTTTTGCAGTGTTATTGAATTTTTTGGTGACTTACTTTGTGATCAGTATTTTATTGATATCTGAGAAAAATAACCATCTCTCGGGAAGTACAAAATGGTGAAACACAAAATGTGATATTTGTTTTATGTAATTATATTTCTTATATAATGGAATGCAGAATAATTCAGTACAATGGATAATTAAACATCTTCCTGCAGTTGAACTGAAACTTTTTATACCCACTGATCAACATATTCTCTTTCCTCCTTCGCCTTATCTCTTTCCCCCATCCTCTGGGAGCTCCCTTTATTATCTTTGTTTCTATGGGATTGACTGTTTTAGATTCCATGCATAAGTGATATTATAGTATTTGTCTTTGTGCCTGACTTATTTCACTTAACATAATGACCTCTATTCCCATCCATGTTGTTGCGTATGACAGAATTTCCTTCTTTTAAAGGGCATATAGTATTCTATTGTCTATAAGTTTCTTTTGAATAAACTCTGTTTTGATTTGGCCATTTCTGATTTCTTCTATTTTCTTTACATATTTTAACCATTGCTCTATTTTTATGTATTTATTTGTTGCCAAAATTATAAATATACAACTTAATGAATTATAAAGTGAATACGTGTCTCAATATCATCTGGGCTTCATCTTACAGAACACTGCCAGCACTCTAAAGCCTCTATGTACATGAAGTTTGTTCTTATGATTATATTAAAAATTAATCAGAGGTTTAATTTTTTTAATTTTAGCGTTTTGGTTAACTTTTAGCTTTGTGCATTTCTCTGTCCTGTTTGTTTTCTATTTATTTTTAGTTTTGCGTTTTCTTTTCTTTCTTCTACTTTTTCTATGTTTTTTCCACTTTGGTTAAAAAAAATTCTTGACATGGTTGTTTAGTTCTTTAAATTTTAGCCTGCCATTACCGCTAAATATATCAGTTAGAATGCTACATTATTGGGTGGTGCCTGTGGCTCAAGGAGTAGGGTGCTGGCCCCATATGCCTGAGGTGGTGGGTTCAAATCTAGCCTTGGCCAAAAAAAAAAAGAAGAAGAAAAAGAATGCTACTTTGTAATGTAATCACTGCTTTAACTGTATCCCATCGGTTTTATTTTTTCATTATTATTGGGTTCAAAATATTTTCTAATTTCCTTTTTGGTTTAGAAGTATATTTCATTATTTCCAAACATTAAGATTATCTGTTACCTTTTTTTTTTCTTTAGGTTGAGCTTTAATTGTACTATATTAAAAAACATACTTTGATATTGATGTTTTAAAATGTATTGGGAATTGCCTTATGACTAGCATATGCCTACTCCTTCTAAGTGCTTTGTGCATGTAGTTGTTGGGCACAGCATTCTATGGATGTCCTTTAGGTCAATGATTATTAATTTCATATAAATTACATATATTTAAATGTTTAAATATTAAGACTGAATGTTTGGTCTGCTTGTGTTGAGAGGTGTGTGTGAAAATCTCCTTTCTGATGTGGATATGTCTATTATTTCTCCTTGTAATTTTGTCAGTTTTACATTATATATTTTGAGTTTATGATATTGTGATATAAGGTGCATACAAATTTATAATTTTTATGTATTTTTAAGAAATTGATCCTTTTACCATTATTAAAGAATTCCCCTTAATGCTGGTAAAGCTTTTTGCCTTAATAAATATCTTATTTGATATTAGTAGGTCCACATCATATACTTTCCGTAATGTTTTTAGGGCATTTATTTATTTATTTATTTTTGCCTTTTTTATAGTCATACATTTTAGTTGTATCTTCCTAAATAGCATATAGTTCAGTTAAAAAAATTTTATATGATAACCTTTGTATTTTGTTTGAAATATTTAGACCATTCATATTTAATGTAATAGTGTATTTGGGTTTCACACATTGTGCTGTGTGATTTTTCTTGTTCCATCTATTCTGTATTCCTCTTTATCTTCTTCCATGCCTTTTTAATGTGACCAAGATAAATCTTAGTATTCCATTTTCTCTTTTCTTTTAGTGGTTACTCTAAAATTACCATATACTACTACCTGACTTAAATTCTAATTTTTATTGTCATTTTACACTCTACCTAGCCAATCCAGAGAACTTAGATATCTTGAATTGCATTAATCCTCTTTTGTCTTAAGTGCTCTTATTTTTGAGCATTTTATTTTTGTATATTTTAAACCCCACAGGACATTAATATTATTATTCTTTTGATTTCCCCTGCTTCCCATTTATGCAGTTTTTTTATTCCTCCTTCTATGTCCAGCCTTCCATCTGAAATTACTTTCTAAATAATTTTCATAATTATGACCTTTACTGAAATTCCTTTCATTTTTGTTTATCTAAAAATATCTTTATCTCATATTCACTTTTGGAAGGATATTTTTTATTTGAGTAAAGAATTATCAAGTGGCAATTAATTTTCTTCAGTGGATTCATTGTCTTCTGGCTGCCATGGTATTAGTTGGGCTACTTGAAATTGTGGAGTTGATTTTTTTTTTTTGTCAGTTTGGGGAAATGTTCAGCCATTCTCTTTGTCCTTACTCTTTTCCTTTATTCTGGTGTCCCATTTAAATGTGTGTTAAACTCTATCACCATATCCTCTTTGCTTCCTAATAAATTTTCTTTCTGTTACATTCTTGTTATATACTAGTTTATCTTCTCAGTCACCAATTCTTTAATCACTTATGTCTAGTTTGTACTAAAACTCTTTCTCTGAGGCCTTAATTTGGGGTATTGTATTTTTTAGTTTTAGAAATGTGCTGTGTAGTTTTTTGGTTTTCACTTTTATGTCGTAATTTCAATGTTGCCTTTTAGTTCTTTGGACATAATAAGTGCTGCTATTTTAAAGTTTGTGTCTGGCATTTCAACATCTGAAACCCCTACAGGTCTGTACTGTATAGTTTTTCTTCTTTTTTTATTAAGTAGTACTGTATTCTAGTCTATTCATCCTTTAAGCATATCCAACAAATGGGATGTTGGTGAATCTAAAAGAATAGAACACCATCTAGAACTTACAAAATTAAAAACATTTTACTATATAGGACTGTCAATCTGAATTGCCAATAAAGTTTAGAACTGTTTGTCCTTTAGCATTCCATCCAAATATGCTTAGCAAGAGAATAATATAGCTCAAATATTTTCTTGTACCTAAGCAGCCCCAGCCGAACCATTGCTCAGTTCAACCAGTTAGCAGTTTTCAGGGAGAAATATGAGCAAATTAATGCTAATAACTTGGGGCAGCTAATTGGCTGCTGGGCTATGTTGTTTGTATTCTTTCCTCGTGTGTCTATTTTTGATTGTGCTGTTGACATCACATTTGGGAGAAATGTCTGTAGAACTAAAATGAGGCCTAGAATGGTCTTACTTCCTTAGGTTGGATTTTCATCTGTTTTTTTTTTTTTTTTATCAGGCATTGGGAACATTTAGGATCATTTTAAACCACTTACAGTGATAGAGACTTTTCTGGACCATTCAGATGAATCAGAACTAGGAAATGGTCTTTGTGAGCCTGGTTGACTTACCATTTACCTTTGCTCCTAGAGTGCAGCCCTTCAGGGTCCCAGTGAAGGTCCAACTCTTGTCATTCTCTCAGCTGAACCTTCTGGTTTGGGAAATGTGCTCCAGTGGCTCCAATTCTGGATTCACTCCTTAACTTCCCATTTTCTCACAGGTCTTGGCTGGGTAATTGTTCAGTTCCTTTTACATTCTCCTAATCCTCCTTTTTACTTTGTCAAGAATGAAGCAGAATTTTTTTTTGAGACAGAGCCTCAAGCTGTCACCCTGGATAGAGTGCTGTGGCATCACAGCTCACAGCAACTTCCAATTCCTGGGCTCAAGTAAGTTTCCTGCCTCCACCTCCCAAGTAGCTAGGACTACAGGTGCCCGCCACAATGCTGGGCCATTTTTTGGTTGCAGCCATCATTGTTGTTTGGCGGGCCGGGGCTGGATTCGAACCCGCCAGCTCAGTTGTATGTGGCTGGCGCTTTAGCCCCTTGAGCCACAAGCGCAGAGCCAAGAATGAGGCAGAATTTTTAATGGTTGTTTTGTGTATAATCTTTTCTTTGGTTTTGATGGCATAACAGAATTTTATACATTTTTATAGATTTAAAAATATTATATTTCTTATTTAAAAATATGAAAAATTAGCCTTTATATAGCTACACTGATAAGAATTAGACATCAAATACAAATTTTACTTTATCTTTTCCTATTAGTAATATTTTAATGGCATATCTTTCCATTTTTGAATTTAGCATTTTGATTTACTTTGTGGTCAGTGTTATAATCCTGGGGGGTGGTTTTAGTTTGTTTTGATCAGGAACGATATGTTGTGTGATATACTTTTTCAGTTCTTACAGATAGGAAAATAGAAAATGTACTTTTTTTCTACATCATCAATATTTACCTTGGACCAGGTATTACACCTGTAATCCCAGCACTTTGGGAGGCTAAGGTGGGAGGATTGCTGGAGGCTAAGAGTTTGAGGACAGCCTGTGCAACATAGGAAGACACTGTCTCTACAAAAAAATTAAAGAAATTAGCTGAATGTGCTGGTACATGCCTGTAGTTCCAGCTTCCTGGGAGGCTGAGGTTGGAGGATCACTTGAGCCCAAGAGTTCCAGGCTGCAGTGAGCTGTGATTGTGCTGTCACATTCTAGTCTAGCCTGATGACAGAGTGAGACCCCATCTCAAAAACAAAAACAAAAACAAAAAACCCACTATTTAGTTTGGCTAGTTGTGAAGATTTTATTGCACATTTATTTCTTTGAAAACTGTTGTGTGGAGAAGTCTGATGACAATATGATTAAAAAATTAATATCCTTTCTATTTTTTTAAGATTTCTTTTTTTTTCTTTTAAGTCCATACATTTCAAAAGTATATATCTAAATATGTAGTTTCATTAAGGTAAAGTTGTTACCTAATCTTTTAATTTGTAGTGAAGTCCTTCAAAATTCTATTGGTACCTTGTAATTTTTCTGGGTATATTCTGTTTCTGTAATTTTATCATTTTTTATTCTTAATTTTCAGAGAATGATTTTTATCTCTGCGAATTATCTCACATTATTATCTTAGTCTTAAACCCTTCTTTCCTTTTTGTGGATGCAATATTCTCAATATCGCTGAAAATATAATTATATAGTTTATAAAATCTTCCTATATTTTTTCAGTATTAGGAAATGAATAATCAGATTATTCTTCAGATTAGTCTTCTTAATTTTATCTATGTAAATATCTACAATTATTATTATTCTTTAGTTTCTCTATCTGTATAAAGGCATGTTTATTTGTCCAGTGTTAGGAGTTGAACTGAGAGTCTAACCCATAAAAATACTGGTTTCCTGTTCAGGTCTTTTAGGCTGGGATGAGGGGCACTGGGAGAAGTTTACAGTTCCTGTTGACATGATTGGAAGGCTGCAATCTCTGTGGAAGTTTCCTCTCCATGGTCGTGGTGACAGCCTGGTAATAGAAGGTGCAGGGTCCCTTCTCTAATGACTGGGCTGTCCTCATTGGGAGCCAGCTATAGTTATTTAGTATGCCAATTCTAACTAATTTGAGAATTATTTGGGACAACATTTGTTAAGCTATAGTGTAGTTACTTGCATATCCTAAGTGCTCAATAGATGCTGGTTTTCACCATCATTTCCATCAGCTCTTGCTGATAGCCGGTGAATAGGGGGAGGGGAGGCAATGAAGGCGAAACTCCAGATTTAGTATGTTGTCATGTCTCTGGTAAGCTCCATCTCCTTCCTGGGCCACACTTAACTAACAGAGATATGTGCTATGAAGTCATACAGTTTGGGGTTCTAACCCCAGCTCCTTTCCTCATTAACAGGGTGACAGTAGGGAGTGGGCCTCGCCTCTCTGAGTCCTGGCATTATCTTGTGTGGAATGAGAAGAGTTGACATGATCTAACTCAGACTCTATAGGAAGGTAAGGTGGGTCGGTTCACCTTAGGTGATGGGTATTTACAAAGCCCTGGGAGGGCTCCCAGACAGGGGAGCCATTCTCACTGATACTTACAGGATAAGACAGAGTCCAGACTGGTGACACACCACAGTGGACATGGGGCCATTTGGTGACAAGGTCAATTATAGCTCCTTTTCCTACCTTTTAGAAAGATTGTGATTGTCTGGTGCCTGGCATATAGGAGGCACTCAGTGGATATTGGTGGGATGAATTCTTCGGCACAAGTTGGCATTCTGGTTGCATTCTCTTGCATCCTGTGACCGTGGAGACACAGAATTTTCCAGAATGCACGAGAAGTTTCAGCCACTTCTTTCCTGTGCCTCATGTACCTTGTTCATTGTCTGGAAAGTCTTTAGGGATGCCTTGGGCACAAGAGAAATAAATTACTTTCTATTAGATTTTATGACCACCTGATGGCCCTTCCTAGGGTTCTGCTCTTTGTAAAGGAAGTTACCTGAAGGAATCTGTGCAGTGAAAGCCCCATCTTAGATCATTGCTGCCAGTCTTCTCCCTACTGCATCAAATACCTGAGAAAAGTAATAAATGAAATGAATCTCCCTTCTCTGGAGAAGTGAAGCTCAGTGCATTTAGTGTCTCCAAAGTATTGCAGTGTGCGGAGAGTTCTTTGAAAAGTTCTTTGCAAAAATGCAGTTGAGGTATTCCTTATTAAGGTTTGGTAATTGAGGAAATCAAATGAAAAATCACCTATATTATTTGCTCTCTATTTATTAAAATTTCATGTTGAAATCTGATTGTCTTCTGTTCCTCTGCTTTTGGGAAGAGCATGAGAAGAAGTATAGGGGTATGTGTGGGGGTCACGCAGGGCCTGGGGTCACACTGGTAGGCTCCCAGCCCTGCTCTGCCATGAAGTAGCTGTGTGATCACTGGCAAGTTTTCCAACCTCTCTGTGTTTGGGTTTACTCATCTGTAACATGGTGGCAATCATAGTACCTGCTTCTTAGGGTTTTTGTGAGAGTGAAATGAGCAAGTATGTGTAAGAAGCAGTGCCTGGTTTAGTAAGTGCCTACTAAATTATCTGTTGTGATTTGCACCTGCAAAGATCGTGTGGCTGATACTTCCTCCTTCCTTTTGAGTGTTATTCTCCATTTTACAGAGTTGCTTCTGGTACTTCTTTTTGGAGAGGCAGCTTTGTCTCCCGCTCTAGAACTCAGAATCGTCAGTCAGATAAATGCTATATCCCGAGTCACTGCCGTCCTGTCTACTTGTGGCATCTCAGACTAGTTTTCTACCGCTTGGAATTCAGTGTTCCCATTCATGAAAGGAACTAAGTAAGAATATGCTACCTGATGGGGTTGTATTTGGATTGGGTTATTTTGAAAAGCTTTTGATACTTACTACTGCCCCACACCCCTTTTTTGAGACACATTCTCAAAAAAAATCTAACTCTTTTTTTGAGTCTCACTGTCTTGCCCAGGCTAGAGTGTTGTGGCCTCAGCCTAGCTTGCAGTAACCTCAAACTCCTGGGCTCAAGTGATCCTCCTGCTTCAGCTTCCTGAGTAGCTGAGACTATAGGTGCCCACCTAAACGCCTAGCTCCTTTTTCTATTTTTAGTAGAGACAGGATCTCCCTCATTCTCAGGCTGGTCTTAAATGCCTGAGCTCAAGCAATCTTCCTGCCTTGGCCTTCTAGAGGATTACAGGCGTGAGCCATCTCCCTTTACTGGTGTCAGTTTTTTAAGAGAGTCTCCCAGCCCCACAGATCCTCTCCATGGAAGCATCTGGCATCTGCCCTGGCTTTTTCTATCTGAATCCAGGGTTCACTCCTCATGGCCTCACTTCCTTCTAAATCCCAGCGAGAGAAGGGGGTCTAGCTACAATTCTATGGCTGGACCACTACTGTATTTTACTCAAGAGGATCAGAATAGTCTTTCGACCACAGAGTCATTTCTGCTTCATTGCATATTTAAACACAAACATGCTATCAGACCCTCAGGGTAGACAGCATGCTTCAATTTTTTTTTTTTCTGTTTCCAAAGGGCAATAGACGTAACTGTCCAAAGTTTGTGGGAAGTTTCCCATTACTAGAACAAGTGGCTTTTTTGCCCATTTCCTACAGTGAGATGAAAACCAAGAGAACTTTACGAAATAATTTATGCAAGATTCCTTTAGTCTTTCTTGGTGTACAATCAGTCTGGAGTTAGTTCAGGCATATTATATATGAGGACCTCAATTCTTCCTACTTATGTAGCTATTCCATTTCCTGTTACAGTCCCTTGATGCACACAAATACCTTTGTAACTTCTGTACTCTTCATTTCCATGGCTCACTCTGTTTAGTCCTGTCCCAGAAACACAGGCTTTTACTTATAAATATTTTAGTATTAGAAATGCTTGTTTCTTTTAATTACTCTTACATTGAAAGATTTTCTTTCTGATGCTGGATTTAATTGGATGAGTGTGTGTCACTATATTCGTGGGTCTTCTAGTCTACAATAAAACATATAGTTCCTTTTTTTGTTGTTGTAGGTTTTGGCGAGGCCTGGGTTTGAACCCGCCACCTCCGGTATATGGGGCCAGCACCCTACTCCTTGAGCCACAGGTGCCACCCAAGTTCCATTTTTTTTTTTTCCTAAATCTTTTTTTCTCTCTGTCAAAAGAGTCTTTTGTGGTTGTCTTTATATAGGTCATGTATATTTCTTGTTAAGACAGTTCTTAGGTGCTCTACAGCTTTTGAGGGTACTGTGTAAAGAATGTTTTAAAGTCATGTTTTGGAAGAGGCTATTACCGAAATATAGGAAAATGATTTTTATATATTCATTTTATACCTAGCCACTTTACAACAAGGTTATTTTTATTAAATGCTCATCTTTACCCTGATTTAATTTTGTCTTTTAACATATTAAATCGTATCGTCTTTAAAGACTTTTTTTTGTGCTTTTTAATATTTATAACTCTTATTTATTTCTCTTATTTCTCCAGTGCTTTTCCTGGGCACCCGATGCCTGTTTCATTTCGTATGCCCTTCCCTATTTTGTTATCATCCTGTCAATTGTTAACATTCTTTGATGTACTGAATATTGATATTTAGAATTTATTTAGTCACCCAGGAGAACGTGGGCTCCCCAAAGGTAAGGATATTTGTCTTTCCTCACTGCTTACCTCTGGGTAAGCACCTAGCCGTATGCCTTAGGAGCTACTTGGGTGAATGATCTGCAGATTATTTTAGAACTCCAAACTGTAATCAGTCTGAGTCCAGATGAATGAAACTTTTTTTTTTTTTTAAATTTCAGGTTAATGTGAGGTATAAACACTCATATCATAGTATTTGAATAAAGTATGCCACACACTCCCACACTGTGCCCATTCAGTGGGAGCACCCCAAATCTCCCTCCCCTTTCTTCTCCTCCCAAATCGAATCGAAGTGAGTTTTTCTCCTGTGTGGGTGTGAATTAGATCGTCCACTGGCTTCATATTAGTATTAAGTACATTGGATACTTGCTTTTCCGTTCTCTCTTCTTGGAGAAGAAGGTGTTTCAGCCCCATCCAGGTTAGTACAAAAGATGTGAAGTGGCCATCTTTTTTTTTAATGGCTGAATAGTGAGATTAATGAAACTTTTAAAGTGGCTAGTGTTCCCTTACTCTCACAGGGGTGGACCAACATTTTTTCTTTTCTGGTGTGCATCGGAAGAAGAAGAATTGTCTTGGGTGACACATTAAATACACGACACTGAAGAAAGCTGATGAGCAAAAAAATAGAAAAATCTGTGCATATTTTTAATGATATCCAACACCACAGATGATGCAAAACAGTCCCCAGATTATCTGCGTGAAGCCTGTGGGCTGCAGGTTGGACGCCCTTGACTGATTCTTATTCTTTTTTGGAGTTGTTGGGGACAAATTAGGTGTCAAGTAGTTACAATTGAGTGTTTTTATATATTGATTATCTATTGCTTGGTTGATGGAAATGTTGTGAGCAGAGGCTCAAAGGAACCTAACCCTGTATTTCCCCAAGAAGCATTAGCTCAGTGTTTGATAATTCAGTGCTTGAGGGCAATTTTATAGAGCCTAACTACCATGGATAATATATAACCTTGTCTTATGTTATGTGTCTTTCTCTCTAAAGACACCTTATTTATGTGTTTTGTTGACCATTAATGTTGAGCTAACGGCCAACAGCGATGTAACTCATGCCTGAGTGAAGCTTCCTCAACTAACACATGTATTTCCTCTTGTGGTTATCATAGGCTCCTTGCGTGTAGGGATGCTAGGCAGAACTTAAACACTATATTAGGGACCATTTTAAACAGATCAACAAGAAAAAGGACCAAAAATGTGGGAAATGGAGCACTCCATAAATCACGAAAAAGATACTCGATTCTGGTTTAGGAGCTCAAACAAGAAAGGCAGAGTCACCCTGTTTGACCTCAGCTGGGCACTTAAATTCTCTGCTGCTCTGTGTATATTCACAAAGGGCTATACAACCGCCGAGAATATTGGTTTTAGGGTTGGAATTAAGTGTTGGAGAATAGGTTAGTTGGCAGGTAGGGAGTGTGCGAATGACGAGGGTCGACTGGTCTTCCCTGTCTGTATCACGCTTTGGTCTGAGATGACCTCATGCTCTGTAACATTGTGGCAGTTCTGAGTTCCTTTTGAGTTTTAGCGTTGCCCACCACTTTTAGGCTTTTTAGAACTGTGCTATTGTCCTTGGTGGCAACCATACTCAAGGGGTTGGTTCATGTCCCTGTGAAGCCCAGGTTCATCTCCTTCTGTGATGTACCCTTCCTTAGATTCTTTCTTCTTCTCTTTCTTGGGATCACCTGTACTTGCATGCTCAGAATTTTACCTTGAGGACCCTTCCAAAGGTCATTTGAATCATCTTTCGTCTTAACATTTCTAGACAAAAGACATAGTATATTTTCTCCCCTTCTTAAACATTTTATTTGCTTATTTATTTATTTAATAGACAGGGTCTTTTTGTGTCACCCAGGCTAGCTGCCCAGTGCAGTGGTGCAATCATAGTTCACTTCAACCTTGAACTCCCGGACTTAAGTGATCCTCCCTCCTCAGCCTCCTGAGTCACTGGGACTGTAGCCATCATGCCTGGCTAAGTTTTTTAAAATTTAAATTGTTATTATGGGTACATAATAATTGTATATCTTTATAAGCTACACGTTGTGTTTTGATTCAGGCATACCATGTGAATCAGTCAAGTCAGAGTAATTGGAGTATCTATCATTTCAGGCATTTATTGTTTTGTGTGTGTGTGTTGGGAAGATTCCAGTTTCACTCTTTTAGTTGTTTTAAAGTATACCCTAACTTATTATTGAGTATAGCCACTTGTAGGTGCTGTCAAATTATCCAGCTATCTAACTCTAGTTTCATACCCACTAACCATCCATTTGCAACAACATGAATGGAACCAGCTACTTTTTTGCAGAGATGAGGTCTCCTGGGTGTTCCGGGTGCGCTTCAAACTCTCAGCCCCAAGCAATCCTCCCATCTCAACCCCCAAAGTGCTTGCATTATAGGTGTTTTCCTTTATTAAGCTGGATATTTACATGCCATTGTTTGGCCAATATAGTTAACTTTCCAATACCCAATGTAGTTTTCTAAGAGTCTTTTCTTTGAATTTTTTTAATTGATATACAGTGTTTGTACGTATTTTAATAGACACAGCCTTTGACTTTCAAAATGATTTGAGTCTCTTCTTCAAGTTAGGGTCTTCACATTTAAGTCACTCGGAGGCTTTTTAAAAATGTGGTCTCCCTGGCTTCTCCCCAGACCTACTAACTCAACAGTTGCTAGGGATAGAAATTTTTAAGAAGTTCCATAGCAGGTTCTGTATTTAAAAAGTTCCGTGGGGGTGTGTGTGGGAGTTGGAAGCCCCGCCTCCCCATGTTCACAGCTATGGCAAGAATGATGATAACTGAAATTGTTGACCTTCAAAACTACCACCACAGCCGCCATCTAGGGTACATTTACTAGGCATCAAGCTTTTTATTAAACTCTTTGCATGTTTTAATACTACAACAACCCTTTGAGGAAAATGTGTACCTTAGCGAGTCCAAATTCACAGGAAAGAGAAAGAAAGTTCATATAGTCCCCTAATTGAAAGAGTGAATCTTGGATGACTGTCCTCTTAACTACAGGTGGTTCAAACCTCCAGCTACTCCCAGGATTTCCCTGAAGGGCTTACGAAGTAAAACGGGTTGCAGAGCCCACCACCTGAGTTTCTGATTCAGGAGATCAGAGTCAGAATCTGGTCCTGATTCTGGTTGCTGGTGGTCCTGAGAATCTACATTTCTAACAAGCTCCCAGGGGATGCCGAGTCTGCGTACCCTCTCTCCTCTGTTGGACTGAGCGCATGACTTTTGCTTCATGAATCGCAGCCATCTACATTCTAAAATCTACGTGACAGGGTCCATTTGGGTTCCCATGGCGCTCACCTGCCCATTTGATTGGGTTTTTGTCACCCTTGTGCATTAAAATCCATGGAAGCACCTGTCCTTAATGAACTTGACTTCAGGGTGAGTGCAAGCCCTGAGTTTCTGTGGTTTTGAGACTGCAGACTGGGCTAACTGCTCACCTCTGAATGTTCTTGCTCTAGTTCCATCCCTCCTGTATCTAGGTGAACTACCAGCATGGCAGTTAGTGATCTATTTAGCTCATAAGGATTTTATCCTCCCATCAATAATGGAAGCCTGGGTGGGAAGATGCTTGTACAGAATACTAGTATTTTGATGCTGCTGTTGAGCCAGAGATAATGAACTTTTTCAAATACATAACAAGATGCTTTCTTAGGGGCAATTACTGGAGCAGTTAAGCTCTTGACTAGCTTAAGTGTGCCTCGCCTTGTGGAATAGTTCAACGGATGCCGTTGGGTAATATTGTAATGGCGTGAAAGCAGCCTGCTGTTTTTAAGGGAGTTGTGTAGCAAACCATCTTTGCAAAGTGAATAGTGGCGCTCAATTTTTAAATCTAAAATTTCACCTTTTCCCTGAAATATGCTGTTAGGTGGCAGCAGTAATGTCCAAACAGAGTTTTTCTGGTTCTACAGTCAATTTACCCCCAAGACAGTAATTTCTAGTAACTCTAGTCATTTCAAAATAGTATGAGTCACTTCTTGTAGAATGTAGGACAGGACCTCAAAGGAAAAAAATATATATAGAGTTCAAGATCTTTCCACATGTTTCAGGGAATCTTAGAATTCCCCGGGTAGTTTCCTGGTCTTAGGGAATCTTTTGCAACTGTGGTTAGGCTTGAAGTGGTCTGTGCAGTTCCTGAATCTGTTCTTGTTAGGGTCAGTTTGTGTGTTTTATTTTTTCTCAGTGCGGTTTTTCCTCATGTGCTTACATCTTTGTGGTTACACATTTGCTTCTAGGTATCATCCCACACTCCTGAGTGGGGTGTGTCTTGCCAGCCCCAAGGGTAGGAGAGGTTGTAACTCCCTCTTCTAATCCACAAAAGCAGAAAACGCTATCAAAACCAAACAGAAGAATTGGATTGTTAACACGCCTTAACTATCATTGCAAACTACTCTGGGATTGATGATTCTGGCTTATTACTTTTTCCTGCCCACTCAATTGAGCATGTTGTTATAGAATGAGATAATATTTGATTGGTGTATAGGTCACGACTCTGTCCAGTAGTTAAAATCATTCAGTTTCCTGAGATCACACATTTGAGTCCAGTGCACACTGAAGGACTTGCCAGGAAATCACAGAACTTTCGACTGAACTTTCCGTACATATTTAACATAGCTTAAAACATTAATGTTTTCCCAGATTTGAAATGGGCATCTGCATTCAGTATGGAACATGTGAAATAGTCAAAAAGGCACAAATATATCCCAAACAGAAATTATCTATAAATCCCTCACTCACAGATGCTCACATATCACTTATAGGTAGACACATCTCAACTCATATATATGTAGATATTCTGTTTATACCCATATATATACCTATGGCATCATATATCTAGGTATTCTGTAACATTTCTTTCCCCATTTAGCACTGTTATTCAAGTATTTTCCTAGCTCGTATATTTTTCTACACAAATATTCTCAATTGCTAGTTAATATTTTATCATAAGAGGTACTGTAATTTCCTTAACTAGTCTTGAATCTTTAGAATATTTCTGATTTTTTGATATTATTAAAATTGCTGCAACAAAGCTCTTTGTAGTCACATCCTTACAAACTTTCTGGTTATTTACTTATAACCATTAAATTCCTAGAAAAGGAATCTCTGCATCCACTGTTGTGTACCTTTGTGATTTTGATTCTTAATTCCAAATAACCTTCCCCAACCCCCCCCTCACAAAACCACCTAGGTCGTTATACTTTTGTTCATTATTATTATTTTTACATTTACGTTGTTACCTGGAATTTATTTTGGTATAAAGAGAAGGTTAAAATGCCTCACCTAAATTCTTTTCTAACTGGTAACCAGTTGTCCAACACCAATTATTGACTAATTTATTCACTTCCCATTTAAATGAAATCTCACCTTTATCAGTAAAATCATTTATCTGTTCCTGAACTTTAGATGTTTTTTTTTTTTTTTTTTTGTGGTTTTGTTCTGTTTTTTTGTTGCTTAGATACCACTTCAATTATAACTTTTTGGTGTATTTTACTTTTTGATAGCAAAACCTTCTTTTTATTCTTATGTTTCAAACTTTTATTGACTATATTAGGCTGGTTATCTTCCATATGTATTTACTGAATCAATTTTCAAATAAAATCAAATCTCAGTAGAGGAGATTGGAGTGGTATTGAATTTATTATTCAATTTAGGGAGAGAACAGACTTACTTATTAATAATAGTCCAGTCAATTTATGTCTCTCATTTTCCTGGGTCTAATTTATGTCCTTCAATAACATCTTTTGTTTGCTTCATGTGGATTTTACATATTCTTGTTGGATTTTTCCCTAGCGTTCTGTTCTGTCTTGGTTTTGTTGTTATTGTAAATACCGCCTTCCTTCTTTTATTTTTTGTTTGTTAATTTTACATGTGTAGGCTAAATTGTTGGTTATTGAATACTTGGTTTTACAACCTACTGTGTTTTCTCTTCTCTTTAATTAGTTATTAATCTCCTGTCCTTGATTATATTACATTTTCTAACTTCAATTATATCTTAAGCAGACAATGGTCATTTTCTTCTGTCTTTCCTTTTAATTGAAGTTCTTACTGCTTTGTTCGGTGGGTTGGCACTTCTTTACTGGTGTTAAATACAAGTTGTGATCAGAGCTTTATCTATAGTTTTAATGGGAATGCCTGTATTATTTTGCTGTAAGTATGATGGTGACTGTTAGTTTGAGAGTTGGAGTGTTCTTTGGGTTCTTTTTCTAATTTTTTCAAATAGGAAAGAACTTATGAGATATCTTTGAAAAATTATTGAGATTATGTAATTTTTTCACTAATTGAAAAAATTAATTTATTATTTTTCTTTTGTTATACTAGTGTATTTAAAAAATATTTTATTTAAAAATTCTTAAGGTACAGTCCTAAGTCATACGGGACCGTATTTTAGTGAGAGGGAGTGTGTGTGTGCACATTGTCTGATTTTCCTTCAAGGTCATAAAATGTCATAAAATGAGTGGAGAATATACATTTTTTTACTGTTGTCTGAAACATTTTATAAAGCTCCAGAGATCATTCTTAGCAACTTTTTCAAATTTATTTATAGAATTTGGGTAGTCTGATGTCCTTAATTTTTATTGAGTCAGTTGTGTTCATTGGTCTTTATGGAGAAAATCATCTATTTCATTGAGAATTTTCAAATGTATTAAGTTTAAATAATTTCCCCTTGTTTTTGAATAGCTGCCATAGTTTTGTTAATTATTCTTTTATTCTTGTTAACAGATTCTCTTGTTAAATATTCTTTATTATGTGTATTTGTGTTTTGTCATTATTTTCTTTAATTCGAGAGAGGTTTGTTGATGGTAGTTTTTGCCTATAGCAGTGTTTTTCAGAGAGTCACTTCTTGGATTCTGTTGCTATTTGGTTTTTAATTAATTAATTTCTGCTTTTATCTGCATTAATGCCTTCTCAATGCCTTTGTCCTCTTTCTAACTTCTTTTTTAAAATTTCAGGTTAATAGAAAGTTATATACGATCAGGTTATATCGTTTGTGCTTGTTAGGTAAAATCTAAATTGTAGTTGATCTTTCTAACTTCTTGAGTTGAATCATTGGTGCATTTAGTTTCATAGTTTCTTATTTCATAATAACTTCATTCAGTAATGACAAAAGATAGTCAACATAGCGTTCCCAGTGTCACATATTTTCAGGGGTTTAATTCTAGTCCCCCTTCTCCGGGATATAGGTGAGACCTGTAGCTGGGTGTGGTTTAGGGAACATTTCTCCTAACTTGTTCATTCCTGATAGTCTGCTGTATCCCATACCCTCCAGGGGGCAGAGGGGTGCTGACATCTTCTATTGCAGCTGGTGACTGAGTGCAGACAGTTGTTTGCGTTTCCTTGAGACTCAGCTTTTAAGTAAAGACCTTCATGCTTTGGGACGTCATCTGAAATTTTCTCTATTTTGTCAAAAGAGATTTTAAGCACTTGGGGAGATAACATCTTCTGGTTTGAGTGCTACCTCATAATGTGTGTGCTTACCATTTACGGCTCTACTTCTGGGAGCAGTAGGATTGGGCTTTTCTCCTTGTTTTGTTGAGGGTTTAAAATGATACCTGGAAGTTTGCCTGCCATGAATTTAATGTTCAATACATGTGAGTGGAAACAAAAATGAGGACATATTTCCAAATGAATGCTTTCTATTCATCCATCCACCCACCCATCTATCCATTTACTCACTCAGCCATCTACCTACCTACCATACACCCATCTATCTATTCATCCACCTGTCCATCCATACACTTATCTACCCATCCATCACTCTATCTATCCATCTACCCATCCATCCACCTATCTACCTATCCAACCACTCATCTATTCATCCATTTATCTTCCCACTCATCCATTAATCCACCTACCCATCCACCTATCTATCCATCCATCCGTCTATCTACCTACCCAACCACACATCTTTTCATCCATTCATCTGCCCACCCATTCATTAATCCACCTCCCCATCCACTCATCTATTCAACCACCTATCTACCTATCCATCCACCCATCTGTCCATCCATCTACCTGTGTACTTACTCATCTACCTATTTATTCACTGCCTATCCATCCATACACTTATCCACCCATCCACCTATCGACTCACTCATCCACCAAACTGTCCACCTATCTATCCATACATACACTTATCCACCCATCTATCCATCCATCCACCTATCTGCCTACCCATCCACCTGTCTATCTGCCCAATAACACATCTTTTCATTCATTCAAATGTCCACCCATCGATTAATCCACCTCCCCATTTACCCATCTATCCATCCACCTATCTACCTACCCATCCACCCATCTATCCATCCACCTGTCTACCTACCCATACATCTGTCTATCCATCCATACACTTATTTACCTATCCTTCATCCATCTATCCATCCACTGATCTATTTATCTGCCCACCCATCTATCCATCCACCCACTCACCCACCAATTCTATTATGAGCACATGCCAGAATGTATTTAGTCAAGCCTTATTTTTGGACATTAGGTAGTGTTAAAGCTTCTACTTTTAGTGAATAAAAGTAAGAGTCTGGACTTTAGAGGTGGGGAGGAGGGAGGAGGTTGAGGGGGGGTCACAGTGTATGGCATACCTCTAGGGGATGGAACACAATTATAAGAGGGACTTTACCTAACAAATGCAATCAGTGTAACCCAATTGTTTGTACCCTCAGTGAATCCCAAACAATAAAAAATAAAAAGTCTGGTCTAGGCAGTCACACTGCCTGGGTTTGAATTCTAGTTCTGCCACATATCAGTTGTGTGACCTTGGGTAATTTTCTTGATTTCTCTATGCCCCAGTTTCCTCACCTGTAAAAGTGGAGATTATATCTAGGTCTATCTCTTATTTTTTTAAAGGTTAAACCATACAACCCATTTGTGTGGCATAGAAATGTATCTCTTAAGATGCAGGGCACATGGCGCCTCTAAGAGGTGGTAATGATGTTGCAGCATAGTTCCAGTTATTTCCTTAGTTTTGTTTGTTTGTTTGTTCGTTTGTTTTTTTGTTGTTTTTGTGAGACAGAGTCTTACTTTGCCACCCTGGGTAGAGTGCTGTGGCATTATAGCTCATAGCAATCTCAAACTCTTGGGCTCAAGTGATCCTCTTGCCTCAGTCTCCTGAGTAGCTGGGACTACAGGTGCCTGCCACAATGCCTGGCTGGTTTTTTAGAGACAAAAAACTTGCTCTTGTTCAGGCTGGTCTAGAACTTGTGAGCTCAAGCAATCCACCTGTATTGGCCTCCCAGAGTTGTAGGATTACAGCTGTGAGCCACCACACATGGCTTCCTTAGACTATTTTCTGAAAGAGGAGTTACCAAAAGAAGGGACTATTTCATGGACTATTTGGGAAATTGCCCATCAGGGATGTTGTGAGTCCAGCAGTCCCATTTTACCTGAGCACCTGCCAATGCTGGGGAGTTATTTCAATTTCTGCCAATTTTGTGAGCAAGGCCAATTCATTGTTCTACTTTTCAATACTTTTATTACTGGTGAATTTAAATATCCTTCATTTGTTTTACTAGTCATTTCATGTCCCACCCCCATTTCTTTTTCCTGACCTTTTCCAAGAATGTGTTCATCTATTTTACACTGAAATGTAGGTTTACTAAAAATAACGTTACCACTTATATTGCTGGTATTTTCCCCATGATGTTTTTTTCAAAGGTAGAACATGATAACTCTTTGACAAATAAAAAATTAAAATATTTACGTAATACAGCTTTGTTTTTGATATTTTTATGTTATTTCAGAATGTTAGAGGAATCCATGTTTTGTTTACATAGTTTGTTTCTGTACAGACTGAGTCAAAGTTACACACATGTGTCCTTCACCCAGATAGTATGGACTGTACCCAATAGCTGTGAATTTACCCATCCATCCTCCCGACTCCCTAGGTTGATTTTCATTGAAATTCACTTCCATATGTGCACTTCAGTCATGATCAATTAGTTAGAACTAATTGAACACGTGTTTGCATCTCCCTTCTTAGGATGTTTCACTTAGAAGAATGGTTTCCACTTCCCACCAGGTTGTCAGAATTGATCACCAGTTTTTATGGCTGAATAATACTCTGTAGTATGCATATTCTACATTTTGTTAATCCATTCACGTATTGGTGGGTGGTTGGGTTGTTTCCATATCTTTGTGATTGTGAATTGTGCTGTTATGAACATTCAAGTGCAGGAACCCTTTTTATAAAGTGACCTTATTTCTTTTGGGTACATACTTAGCAGTGGAATTGCTGAGTCAAATAGTCGGTTTACTTTCAGTTTTTATACCTTTATGTTTTAATAAATGGTCATGTAAGTCCTGAATTCATTCTTTTTGTTTTAAAAATTTCTGGGCTATTCTTTCTTCTTATTTACTTAAAATAAATTTGTCAAGTTTAAAAAATCCAGATGGGATTTTGGTTGAAACTGCTTTAAGTTGAAAAAATTAACATGTTTGTAAAAAAAATAATAAAACTTCCCATCCACAAATATAGAACTGTATCCATTTGGTTAAAAAAAAAAAATTTATCACAGTTAAATTTTGTGGATTTCTTTATTTAATCCTACATATTTCTTATTAAAAATATTTCTAGGCGTTTTATATTTTGTTGCCTCCATAAATAGGAATTTTTTTACTATATTTTGTAACTGGGTATTTCTGATTGTTAGTTAGATTTTTATTTGGTAACCAGACAGCTTTCTGAGTTTTCTTATTCATTCAAAATTCTTTTAGGTCTCTCTCCTGGGCTACTAAGATACGTGATTATGTAGGCAAATGATATGTTTTAGATTCTTGTGTGTTGATTACCTCTTATATTGGTTTCCTGCTTATTTTATTGGTTAGAAGACCTAAAATATTCAAAATAATGACTTTGGATGTCAGGCTTCAATTTTTATTGGTGAAATTTTATTAACTAAGAATTTGGATTTGTCACTGCTTCTCGGCCTTTTGGCTAAGATCAAGTGTAGAATTTGGATTTGTGGGTAGTCACATTTGTACCTTTGGATTATACCTTCCACATGCTTCTTTATTTTTATTTTTTTATTTTTGAGACAGAGTCTCACTATGTTGCCCTTGGTAGAGTGCCGTGGTATCACAACTCACAGCAACCTCAAACTTTTGGGCTTAAGCAATTCTCTCGTCTTAGCCTCCCAAGTAGCTGAGACTACAGGCGCCTGCCACAATGCTGGGCTATTTTTTGTTGTAGTTGCCATTGTTGTTTGGCAGGCCTGGGCTGGGTTCGAACCCGCAGGCCCTTGTGCATATGGCTGGCACCCTAGCCACTGGGCTATCGGCGCCGAGCCTTCTTTCTTTTTTTTTTTTTTTAGACAAGAGTCTTAGTTTGATGCCCTTGGTAGAGTGTTGTGGTGTCGTAGCTCACAGCAACCTCAAACTCTTGGGCTCAAGCGATCCTCTTACCTCAGACTCCCAAGTAGCTCCCAATTGGGACTACAGGTGCCTGCCACCATGCCTGGCTAATTTTAGAAATGGGGTCTCACTCTTGTTCAGCTTGTCTTCAACTCCTAAGCTCAGACAAGCCGCCTGCCTCGGCCTCCCAGAGTCCTGCCACCGCGCCCGGCCTCCACGTACTTCTCCATTGTGTCTGTTCATGTCTGGCTCTCCAGCCTCTCCGCCTGCAGAGTGGAAGATAAAGGATAAGAATGTGTGTCTGTCAGATCATGGGCTGCATGGCACAGGTTGTGGTGGGGACACACCACCTTCGCTTTCGCTGCATCTTCTGGACATGCTCTTTCCATGGGTGGCAGCCAGGTTAAGGAGGGACACTGAACCACCAAGCCTGTTCTTGTGGTCGTCAGTCCTGCACAATTTAGTCTCTTTGACTGAGGTAGAGCCCTGTAAGTAGCTCTCCGGTCTTCTGTATTTTCTTCTCAGCACCGCCCCCACCCCACCTCCTGCAGACACCACCCTACACAGCCACCTGGGGAAAACCCCAACAAAGGAGAACAGTGACATCTCTCCAAAGTCTTTCCATCCCGAGCATCCACGTGACTCAGCTTTACTCTGAGTAAAAGTTGAGAGTGCCCAGATCAGCATGTCTGGGTAAAAGTTGGGAGCGCCCAGATCAGCATGTCTGGGTAAGTGGGCTGTAATTGGCCTGCACGGAGACAGGAGGTCTCAGGTGTGGGCCTTCTGTTTCTGAGCAGGGAGGGAGGTCCTGTGACTCAGCCCAGGCCCACCTCCTGGCCTTGACCTCTAAGCTGGCGCTCGTTCTGTGGGCTGATGTGGGTGGCAGAGTGGGAAGAAGTCAGCATGGTCCCTGGAGGCAGGCCGGGTCTCTGTGGTGTGCGAGGTGCTTCCTGGGACTCTGTGAGTGGACCCTGCTGGGGTTTAGCTCTTGATTTTTTTTCCTTTGATGCTTTCTCCAAATTCTCCCTCCATGTCCGACCACTAATGTTCCTTTCTGCAGCTTTTTCATTTCCCCTGTCTTTTTGTCTTCGTTATAAAATATGTATAACATAAAGTTTACCAACGTAACCATGTTTTACGTACGTAGCTTGGTGGCTCAAGTACATTCGTGTTGATTGGCAACCATCACTGCCATCTAGCCACACAACTCTTTTCTTTTTTTTTTTTTTATTGTTGGGGATTCATTGAGGGTGTAAGAAACCACGTTACACTGATTGCATTTGTTTGGTAACGTCCCTCTTACAATTGTGTTTTGCTCCCAAAAGGTGCCACAGAACTCTTTTCAACTGAAAAAACTGAGTCTCTGTCTCCATTGGACACAGACTCCCTGTTCCCTCTTCCCCGGGCCCTGGTGACCACCATTCTACTTTCTGTCTCTATGACTCCGACTGCTGTGGGGACCTCAGAGAAGTGGGGTCAGACACGTGCGGTAGTGTCGTGACTGGCTTATTTCATTCAGCATTATGTCCTCAAGGTTCACAGCATATGTTAGTAGCTTTCTTCCTTTCTAATGCTGAATAATGTGTGTAGACCACGTTTTGTCTTTTTCATTTCATGCATTGTTGGGACATTAGGTTACTTCCATGTTTTTGGCTATTGTGAAATAGTACTCTGATCTGCCGATGACCATGGTCAAAGCAGCGAGCACTTTTTTACAGAGTTTTCCTTATGGATTTTCCCAATGAAATTAAAACTTGTCCCTCTATCTGCATTTTACAGATGAGGGAACTGAGGTTTGGAGAAGTTAAGTAATTTGCCAAAAGTTACCTTTTCTTTTTTTTTTTAAATAAATGGAGTTAGTGAGATTTTAGGTTGTATGCCGCAAGTCAGGAGTAAAAGTCAGTGGTTTTTAGTACGTTTATGGAGTTGTGCAATGTCACCACGGTTAAACGGGGAGCATTTTTATCACCTCGAAAGGAAATCCCTGATGCTTTAGTCTTCCCTGCCCTGCTCCTGCATCCCCACCCCAGCCCTGGGGACCACTAATCTGCTTTCTTTCTCTGCAGAGTCGCCTTTTCTGACCTTTCCACATGCGTCAAATGGTACAACGCGTAGTCTTTTGTGTCTGAATTTTTTCTCGTAGCATTCTGTTTTCCAGTTCATCCAAGTTGCAGCAGTTCTCGTTTCTTTTTATGGTTCAAAGTTCCTTTCCGAACCCAACAAGTCTGGAGCACAGTCCCAGCATTCAACCACCCTGCCATCCTGCCGCCCCTTCTCACATCACGAGACTAGGGTTCAGTTTTGTTCCCCCGCTGCCTGCTGTTGTGTGGCACATAATAAAGACTTAGGAAATCAAAAATTAATAACCTAAAAACAAGTGCTTAGTCTGCTGAATGTGTGTGTTGGGCAGCGTTGCAAACTAAACTCATGCAAAGGGTTATTCATATTAGTATTCTGTTCCTGACGGCGGTATGTCATGCTTTGCCAGTAGAAATGAGAACAAATGAGAAAATGTTTATCAAAGGGCTGCTGTGGAACAGTGTGAATTATAAATGCACCGATGGTGTGGACGTGTCACCATTGGCAGTTAGAGTCAGGAGCTGATGCGCAGCCCACGAGATGGAGGTTTGCACCCTCTGCCCCTGGGCTTATGGCCGGTAGTGATAACTGGGGCTTTCACAATCACCAGGGCCCTGGTGTACATTGTAAAGAGCTGGTTACTGAGGGTGATCTGGGCAGGTGACCGTTAGTCCAGAGGACAGAGCCGACTGGGGTGATGTGTGGGTATTCCCTGCTCAAGGTCACTGCGCTACTTAAGGGCAGACCTCCACGTCTCGGCTTCCAGAGTCCCTGCTTTCTCCTGGTCTCTCTGGCCTTCTTTGTTGACAGGTTGCGTTGGAGACTGGACCAGGGTCAAGTGCCGTCTTTGAAAGGAGGCACTGATTGCAGCTCACTGACAGGCTTAGGTTTCTTAGGGAGACACTGTGCAAGGGGAAGGGGAGAGTTGAAAGCAGTGCCATGGCCGCAGAGCACTCTGTGGGGAGTTCAGTGATTATTTCTGTGAGATCCCCAAGAAAAGAAAGTCTATGTGCAAAAATTCCCATGACTCTTCTGGACCAGACGCTTAGGACTCTAGTTGGAGCCTGGAGCAATCCTTTGGGGGTCTGTGATCCCTCTGGGAATTACCTTCCTTGCCCCCAGCCAGGTCACGGGGGCCTTGTCATATCAAACATGGGTTGACCGTTAGTTCCCACTCAATGGTGAGGGCCTGTTCTGTGCCAGGCATGGAGCGGAGGGCTTTGCATGAATTGTTGCTGACAGCACCATGGGTATCGTTAACCTCATTCTACAGATGAGGAAACTGATGCATAGAGAGGGGAAAACTTGTGAAACCCTGTTTTCAGGGTTTTCATGTAACTCAGACTGAGTTTTGTTTATCTTTCTGAGGAATACTTTTGATAGTATATGTGAAGACTCATCAGAATGCAGAGTACGCCTTGGCACCTGTGGCTCAACGGTCTAAGGCGCCAGCTACGTACACCTGAGCTGGTGGGTTCGAATCCAGCCCGGGCCCGCCAAACAACAATGATGGCTGCAACCAAAAAATGGCCGGGCGTTGTGGCAGATACCTGTAGTCCCAGCTACTTGGGAGGTGGAGGCAAGAGACTCGCTTGAGCCCAGGAATTGGAGGTTGCTGTGAGCTGTGATGCCATGGCCCTCTACCCAGGGGGACAACTTGAGGCTCTGTCTAAAAAAAAAAAAAAAAAAAGAATGCAGAGTATAGGCATTATCCATTTTCCTTGTGGCTTACTGTCAAATACAGTAGCTTGGGCACCATAGCGATTCTTGGTTGCCATGCTTCCTGCTCCTGTGGCTATTTGTGTCTCAGGCTGTTTGCTTGCTTCACCCGGGGTCTCTCTTTCTGCCGTTCCTTTGTGTCCTTTTGGAGAGCTCTTGCGCTTGATGATGGGCAGAAGGTGAGTGGCACCATGGCTGGAAGAACCGACCAAGCATCAAGGAAGAGGATTGAGTTGAGTGATGGATGCAAGTTTGTGGTGACCTCAGGCAAGGCCTCCTTTATGGAATTGGTGAAGGAAATGGAAGAGAAGCTCAGTTTCCAGGTTCCCTCCTTTGTATGGAGGGCCATCAGCAGTGTTACTGTGGACTGTCGGCCCCATGACAGTCAGTGGTTGGACCATATCGTGGAGGCAGGTCCATCAGGACTTAAAGAAGTGGTAGCCTTGGCTTACAAAAATTGGGACCCAGTCATTGCGGGAAGGTGCTATGGCACGTGACAGTAATCCATTCGCTTCCATTTCCTGGGATACATCCCTAAACTTAAGTGGGTGTGTCTGGACCCTCAGGGCCCAACACAATATCTTTCACACAGTGGGTGCTTGTGCAGTAAACTCCATTGAATGCAGGAGTCCAAGCCCCACGTCTTTCATTGCCAAGTAGGCTGGCTTCCCACCTAGGAGAAGTACCCCCTCTTGGCTCCTTTCCCAAACCGTCTTCCCTTTTCTAGGTCTCTGCTCAGCTCCTTCCTACCTGGATGTCCTCTGATTATGGCTACTTTAGACCCACAGAGTATCTGGCTTCCAACTCTGCTCTCATCCTCTATGCATCTGTCTGTAGCACGCCCTTGTCCTCTTGGCCCACATCTTAATCATCTCCATCCCATATCTGTGCAAAATACTCCTCAAAGCTCCACAGCGAAGATGCAAAGTGACCGTGGTCCCTCTGTTGTACTCCGTATAGCCTGGTTACCACGGTTGTAACTTGAAAGCCTACCCCCTCCCCACAGTCTGGTAGATGCAGCAAGCATTACCCATTGGCCAAATAAAGTCTTGAGGTAACACTATTAAGATACTGAGCTTTGGGCGATGGGATTTCCCGATCTAGTGTATCAGAGGATAGCTCTTGTGACTTGTTGAGCCAGGTGTCTAAACGGATATGGGGGTTTGGTATTATTAAATTCAGTGACATTGACTTTTTCTGTATAGATTTGTTTATTGGTTACACCTTTGTCCTGTTGATAATTAGGTAACAAAGCTAATCTTCCCATTCAGAACAATTTCTGAGAGACTTGGTTAAGTCTTGCCATCGGGGAAAGGTCTTAATGCTATTGGGGTGTCATTGCAGAGTTTCAAGAGAGGGATGAGACAGTAGGATATTTTAGAAAGCTCAGCCCAGCTTCTGAGTGGAGATAAGATTGGAGGAGGAAACTGAAGGCAGAAAATTAGTTAGGAGCCGTTGTAGGAGTTCTGGTCAAAAGTACTATTGGGTGTGTGATCTGCTGGGAGAGCTTCTAAAAGTCTGGGCAATTGCACTGCTGCATTACTTTATCTTCAGAGCACCTAAGGGTTGTCTGCTGTGTAGTGACAATGGCTGTGATTGAGTCTGACAAAGCAGTAGGGCAGCTCATCCAAAGATGCTCCTTCCTTTTGCTCAGCTGGGCTTTTCTCCATCTCTGCATAGTGGTTGTGACCCCAGAGAGCCAGGAATTTAGAGACTGCCACTTCCTAGGGGATATGAAGAAGGCACAGATGCCTTCAAGGAAGCTGCCCGTAAACTTGTCCAGGGAGCCTTGGGAAATGTCCAGAATTCTCAGCCTTTTGGAAGGTTGGGATTAGGGCAAAGCTGTTGCACAGTATAAATGGCATCATGAAACTATTCAGAGTGCCTCTGGCAGGTATAGAAAATGACACTCTTCACTCATTCCAATGTTGCCCACTCCCTAGCCGACTACAAACATGGCCCTTTTTCTTGGGGTAACTTACACATGTAGCAGAGATTCTGGAGCACTATTCAGAGCTTGCTTTGACAACTGATTTTGTGAAATCTAACTTTCTCTCTCCATATTCCTTCCAGTACATTTCCTTAACCCCTCCCACAAAAAGTATAAGTTGTAAAGGCTCATGGGGTAGAAATGGTTTTGGAAAGAACATTTCCACGATGTACAGGATGCACTGGCTTGTCACTACAACCTTTACCCTTTTCTCTGGATGTCTCTGAATCTGTTCTGGTTATAGCACTTCAAGGCAGGTAACACAACGCAAAAATAGACATTTATGTGTGAGTTTTCTATTCCTCAGCATTCCCAGCTGGACCCTTGTTTAGGGAGGGCTATAACTAAGCCAAAGAAAATGTGTGGACTTTAAGAGAGGTTAATTTAGTTTTTTTGAGAACAAATGGAACAGAAGGAAGTTGTTACACCTGTAATCCCCAACCCCCCCCCACCCCCTGCTGCACAGTGGGAGCTAAGTGGTAGGTGAGCTTCATCTGCATTTACAGCCGCTCCCCATCTCTCACATCCATCACTCTGCCCCCTGTCAGCTTAGCAGCCGCATTAGATTCTCCACACCTCATTTGGACTTCACTGGGTTTCCATTAACATCTTTTTTCTGTTTGAGGATGTGGGGCTTCAAGGGATTTCCAGGCTGGTGAGAGGAAAGGACCTGGCTGTGGGTGGCCATTGCCATACATGCAAGCATGCTTGCTTAGGTGATCCTTGGCAGGTTTGCTGAGACCCTCGAGAGGCAACTGCAGTGGGTCACTACTCGGAAGGGAAGAGGCGTAGCGGTAGCTCTCAGGATAGTAGGAACCAGGGAGGGGCTTACGTGTGCAGGTGATGTCACTCGAGGCCCAGTGGGGAGCCACTGGGTCAGAGAGCTCTGACTAACATCTAAGACACGCAGCTGCTAGGCCAGTGTTACAGGCTGTGCGAAGCAAGCAGGCTCTAAATGACAAAAAAATCTGCTCATTTGGGCCATGTTGAAAACAACTGGATGTGTAAAATTTTGAGTTTGGTGCCAGTGGGCTTCCCTTGGTGCCAGCCCTTGTTCCTTTTATTGGAGGATCTTATTAGAAACAAAATGTGAATGTTATTTTTCATGTTTTCTTTTTCTTTTTGCTTAAACCAAAAAGTAGTTGCAATCTAATGGAGAAAAAAGATGCCTCAGCTGGGCTTTCATTCAGTAAATATGTACTGAATGCCAAACTTCGTAGTTGGGATAAAATTTCAAGTTATTTGTACCTTGGTCTAAATAGAATTTAGAATTGTTTATGCATAGTATTTAGAAATCCATTCATAATTTAATGTTATCTTAGTAAGGGGTATAGTTAAATCAGGGTATGATCAGACAGTTACTGTTTATTATGCTAACATCTAATCTCTTTATTTTCTACACTCCTTCGTTTTATTGCTGGATTTAAAAACAAATGATTTTTGGTTGGGAAAGACATATGGATGAATATTGATTTGAGTCACTAAATGTTTGTCAAATAATTTCTCAGTGTTTATGTAGAAAATTTCAAATACACCCAAATCTAGAGACTCTTACTCCAAGCTCCCGTGAAGCCATCATCCTGCTCCAACTGTTTGAACTCCCGGGCAATCTTATCTAAACCTGACATTATTTTCTGGATTAGCAAATCATTTTGAACTTAAAACATATGTCATTGCTTTTCTGACTCAGACATACATAATGGAAGAGGCTTAAATCAATTCTGAGGAACATTTAACAGTTGGCCTTTTTAAGAGCAAGTGAGTGACTAATTGTCATCCCACTTCAGAAGCAGAAAGCTTCATGCCCCAGTGTATTAGACGCTGGTGGGTTGACTGACATCAGGAATATCTGTAACAAGTGAGAATTTGAAAAAAATGAGAATTCACTTCTTCGGGTCACAGAATTGAGATTTCACTCTTCTCGAATGGCAGGGTGTGTGCTTGCACTAAAGCGTGTCGCTCACACTGGGGTTGGCCGGGTTTCAGGAGCAAAATATGCCAAGTATTTCTCAATTCAGTCTGGGTTAGGGTTTCTCAGGTCAGTCAGACATACCCCATGCCAGAATTTCTCGTAGGCTGTTGGAATTTCTGCATCTGGTTTAGTCTGTACCAACTGCGTATGGTTCTTAGGCATGGAAATGAGAATTTGAAATGTGTAGACTAGATTTGCAGAGTAGGATGAGGTTTGTAAAGGAATCTTTCTTGAGCACCTGGCATGGTCAACAGGACAGACGTAGCCCCAGCTGTGTGGGATGTGCTATCCAAAGGTGAATGTGTACAGTCACTATGAATCACACAAATTGCTGACTGCAGTTGTGATAAGTATCATAAAGGGATAGAGAGGGCTGAAATATCGGGGTCCCTAATTTAGTCTAGGATGCCAGGGTAGATGCTCTGAGGAAGTGACGTTGAACTAGGACCTAACGGGTGAATAGGAATTGGTGAAGCAGAGTGTGCATTTGTTTGGGAAGTGCAGAGTGTTCCAGCCACAGGGAATAGTACCCACCAAAGCTCTGCAGCAGAAAAGAGCTGAGCATGTCCCAGGCAGCTCCACTGGAATGTGGTCCAGGAGTGGGGCAAACAGGCAGCGTGATGAGAAGCTTGGATTTTATTTTTGGCACAGTAGGAGAAGACCAGAGGTTTAAGGACAGGGCCTCATGGGGTTGGTTTTACAGCTTCAAAGATCACTCTGGCTACCCTGTGAAGAGTGTGTATTGGTTGAGGGTTCACGGATAGGGGTAGGAAGACCACCTGGGGAGCTGCAGCAAAAGTGTAAGAGGATTTGCGACTAGGCCATCCCAGAAAAGTGGGTAGATTTGAGATCTAATTCATAGAACATTAGTGTCATGACTTTCAAGCTTTTTTGACTGTGACCTATTAAAGGAAATGTATGTTGCATTATAAGCCTAGTACATGATATGTGTATGTGTACAAGAAACAAAGCATCATTAAACAATACTTTACTACAGGCAAGGCACACTGCTAGCTTCATACTGTGCCATGCAGGTGTCATGTGTGTTGTGTGCTTGGGATGGGTGGAGAGTGTTACGGGCATTTATGAACCATGATAAGGAATCTGTATCTTTATCCTGCATGAAGTAGAGTGGCTGCAAAGTTCTAGGCATTTGTCCTTGGAAAGAGATGACCCCAGTGGCCTACACAAAAGAGCCATCTGATGGGAACTCTAAGACAAATCATGTCTCTAGGTCTTCTCTTTGCCTTCTTCATCCTCCTCCTCCCCCTCCTCCATTTCTGCATCTTCTGTTGCAGGGGTTGGCAAACTTTTTCCATAAAGGTCCAGAGAATAAATATTTTCAGCTTTTGGAGCCATTTGGTCTCTGTCCCCACCACTCAGTTTTGAGGTTATGGAGATAGTCATCGATAATACGTCAACAATCGGGTAGGGCTGTGTGCTCAATAAAACTTTATTTAATGAAACATCTAGAGGGCTGGATTTGGCTGCAGGCTGTGGTTTGCTGACCGGTCCTGAGGAGCTGAAGGCAGTGTCCTATGGGATCAGCATCTTACTGAGGTGAGGCTGGTCTGGTGTGGGATGGTGTCTTTCCCACCTGATCTTCCCAGTGAGGTCACAGCACCTGGACTCTGCTGGCTCTTCGGCAGGCCTGGCACTTGGAGGGCTTGCATTTGGAGAGCCTGGACTCGGAAGCAGTCAGAGTTAGGGTTATTGCTTGGAAATGTGCCATTGTGCAACTGCAGGTTTAGCCATATACTGTGAACCAGGGGTGCTGCTGGGTTTCTCAGGGCTGTGAGCCCACAGCTGGACTTGACACCAGCTGGGGATTAACTGGTAACAGCTCTTCTGGGCAGAGCTCCCTGCTGCACGGGTCACGCATCCATGAAAAGCAGCCTTTCTGCCAGGACAGCTCTAAAGAAGAGTCGGCTTGAGATGGCTTCTTGGGGCAGCTCTTCCTCTCTTCAGGAATTCTTGGCCCTCAGCCACATACCTAAGCACACTTGGAAGCAAATGGCTGGCTAAGCAGGTGCCTGAGATGAGTGAGTGTGCACAACGGTCAGACAGAAGAGGCACAAAGTGCCCTGCTGAGTGTGGTAATTTACTTTCACCTTGAAGCAGGGCGGGTCCTGGAATCAGCCCCTCTATGCTGCTCTCATACTCTGCCTTTTCTTTCCTTTCTGCTGTGCTCACGGAAATCCTTCCTATCCTCTGAGGGCCAGGTCCTGAGTCTCCTCTTCAATGGAGACTGAATCCTCCAGGTGAGCATAATTTCCCCTCTTGTGGACTCCGTTAGGGTGACAGGTACAAAAACGAGTCTGCCTTCATAGTGTATTATAAAATTATAGAGTGAGCTCGGTGCCCATAGCACAGTGGTTATGGTGTCATCCACACCTGAGGCTGGCAGGTTCGAACCCGGCCCAGGCCAGCTGGACAACAATGACAACTGCAACAAAAAACAGCCAGGCATTGTGGCAAGTACCTGTAGTCCCAGCTATTTGGGAGGCTGATGCAGGAGAATCTCTTGAGCCCAAGAGTTTGAGGTTGCTGTGAGCTGTGATGCCATAGCACTGTACTAGAGGCAACATAGTCAGACTCTGTCTGAAAAAAAAAAAAAAAATTATAGAGTGCACGGTCTGTGGTTTATCCATCCTTGAATTCCAGCTCCTCGTACATGGAGGGAATATGATATTTTGGAGAGTCACCCTGGTGTTTTGGAAAGCTTAGGCTTTGCTTATCTGACAATTACTTCCCCTGTAACCTCAGGCATGTTTGACTTTCTTGAGCCTCAGTTTTCTGTTCTGTAAAATGGGCCAACTAAAACCAGTCTTAGGTATGTTTTCAAGATTACAATAACGTATACATGTAGCTTGTGTACCTATTCTAGTGTTGAGGACTTTGCCATTATTGGTTTGATAAAGTATCTTATCAAAAAGAGCTAGGGAGCATTTGGAAGCATAGGCTGAGTTCCCAGGGTACATTTTTAGGGCTTAGCTTGACATTTTCCTTCTTTGAGCCTAAGACACCATTGACTATAAGACACTCTTGTTATTTTATCTACCACCAAAAAGTAGAATCAGGTGGCAACTTTCTTATATCTCGGGGCCACACCACGCTCCATACCTGTAAAATCAGTGGTTTGGGGTTTGTATATTGGTTTTATTCATTCATTCATTTATTTATTTTTATAACTTCCCAAGAGATACTATGGCGTGGCCACGATTTAGAGGCATCACTCTTGGAGAAACACCACTGTTCTGTGATGACTCAGTGATGATGAGTTTAATTTATTTATGCAGCCCCTACAGATGTTCCCTTAGCACCTGAGTAATTCTTCAGCCACTTCCTCATCAAAGAAGGCTCTCTCCTGGGAGTGCAGAGAGAGCTGATAGACACCAGAACTGGGCAGTGGCCAGGGTTTCTCCCTTGCCCTGCTTGGGTACAGTTGCTGAGTTTACAGCCCCGTGGCTACCAGGTACAGGTTCAGTAAGTTGGAGGAGAGGCATAGGGGGCAAAGGGACTGTGGGGATGTTATGGTGGCACCAGGACAAGGTTGGGGGTGCCATGAAGGAGGGGGCCATAGTAAGGTATCTTTGGTTTTAATCCTGACAGCAGAGATAAAAAAAAAAAAAATAGAGGGAAATTGGATATCCACGAAATATGGCAGATCACACGCCCAGTGCTAAATAGAAGGAGGTGGTCAGCAGTGGCTTAGCTCTGGGAAGGATGCCTGGCCTCCTGTCCAACTCCCATGGTGGCTATTGTGATAAAGAGACCCTGTAGGGCACCGCTCTGCTACTCAAACCTTCTCACAGCTCAGGCTTGTGACTCAGTCCTGAGTTCAGGCCCCAGCGTGTATTTGTCCTGGGACTTTAGGCAAACTCTTCAATTTTTCTGAGCCTCAGTTTTTCTCACCTGTCAAATGGGAATGATAACAGTAGCCACCCCAGAGGCCTGTGATGAGGGTTAAAGAAAGGATGGTGAGTGATCATTTGCACACCGCAGACAGCCCACACAAAGTAGAGTTGGATTTCTCAGCGCTTTCCCTGCCAGTGGCCATTCTTGGGAGTGTCGTGGTTTATTTTGCTTCTGGTTTTGGCCCTGAGGACACTGAGAAAGAGGACCCTAACCGCCAGGGGGAGGAAGGGTTTCCAGGTCTTAGTGGAAGCATGTTTGCTGTGTTTGGAGTCTCGTCAGGATGAACACATTATTCTCTCTCTGCAGCCATTTCCTCGTAATGATGTGGGTTCTCTTTGGTTATTATCGTCTATTCTTTTATTTAAGATAAGTTACCCCACTTGTGACTCTAAAGAAAGCCTTCCAGCAACCACACATGCTCAATTTCTGAAGCAGTTGGCTCTCAGGGTTTATTTTTAAACCAGAAACAACATTAGAAGTGGTAGCTCGATCCCCAGCCAGCCCCAGGAAGTCTTCAGCCACTAACGCCGCTGAATGGTGGCAGTAACGGGCAGCATGCCCCTGCAGCCCACCCTCACTTAATGCATCAGGCCAAGAAGAAAATGCATCCCAGAAAGAAATGCCAGGGACATGTTTTCCCAGAAGTAGCATCTCTTTCAGAAGCCACATGGAAGGGGTGGGCAGGGCAGATACTCCAGGGCAAAATATCCTCTACTCGTGAAGAGTTGTCAGCAGAGAACTGTATTCCCTGCTCTTATAGAAGACACATTTGTTTCCAGAATATTTCCTGGTGGGATCCTGTGAAACCGATGACAAGGCTCATCAGAGGCATTGATGTGCTGGGTTGTCTTTGCACTGGCTGGTTATCAAGTGCTCAGTGGCGACTGTTTACACTTGTGGCAGGAAATGGCATCAGATCAGCATGGGCAAGCCCCAAGCCAAGTATTTGTCTCCCTGATTCTCTGGTGTTCTGGCATTCGGAGTTCAGGTGACTGTTGGTGTTTTCCAGGATCTGGTATGGAAACCAGAGAGGAGAGAGTTAGGGGGCAGGCAGGGGCTCCGGGAGATGGCTCAGATTCTCTTTTTCCCACCCTTATTCTCTATCTGCCCTTTCTGCTTAACTTTTGTTTGCCGCATCATTTTGTTTGCAATATCAAAGTATGGGAGAGGGGACACTGTTGGGAAATGACCTCGCCACAGAGTTTATCAACAATGCTTTTGAAACTCTTCCCGAATTAACAGAGTTTGGGTACAGAGATGCCAGGGAGGGTCTGGGATAGAAGGAGACCAAAGCAGACCCAGGAGACATCTCTGGTCCCCTTGGGCCAGTGCTGTTGTCACTCTCTCCGCATGGACAGACACAAGCTGTGAGCAAGGTGCTTCCTGTTCTCATGACTGCACTGCGTCTATTGTGGTGGGGACAGCCTCCTTGTTTCCTGTCGCTGTGTCTGGGTTCCCAGGAGAGATGGCCGCACACAGGGGTGCAGAGCCGGTGTCCTAGGTGACCTTGTTTCCCCCTGCCCTGGCAGCCCGAGGTACAGAGGCTCGTCTGTCTCCATCTCGAGTTGCTGTGGAGTCCTCATGTCAGAAAAGCAGGAACTGCCCCCATTGCTGGAAACAGTCCAGCGATTCTTAAAATTCAGTGCATGCAAGTGACTGGGGGGCTTGTTAAAATGAAGGCTTATTTAAAGGCAAACCCCTTTCCTGTGCCACGATGCCAAGAATGAAAATGATGATCACGATGAGCCTGGCTCTGGTCAGGTCCTTGCTCTGTGCTGACCATGGTCATTTAACACAGCAACTCGCGAGCCATTTCTAGTTCTAGTTCCTTCTGCAAATGGGGATACGGAGGCACGGAGAAGTTAGAGTACTTGCTCAAGATCCATGCACAGTCTGGTTCCTAACCTCCTCCTGCAGGTGTGGGTGCAGGGCCCAAGAATCTGCAGTTTTCTAGGCATCCCTGGACCCAGGTTTGGGAAACATTGCTAGGACTTTCAGCTTCCTTGTGAGCTGTGTCTGTCCTACTCAGGGCTCATCTCCAGGGCTCTTCTCCATCGCCTGGGCCAGGGGCATGACAGATGTTCAGTCCGTACTTGGTGCAGGAATGAATGAGTAATGGTCTCTTCTAAGGAGGCCCTTGGGAATCTCAGAAGCTCCTCCCCAATTCTCTGGGAGCATTAATTGTCTAGTTCTGACCACTTGGGTCTTGTTGCCAGGAACAATTGTGTCTGATCCCCTGTTTCTGCTGCCTGGATCCCTGCGTTGTTCCCAGCCCTAAGTTCTTGCTTCCCTGTTTCTCTAGACCCCAGGCCCTGTCTCACTCTTGTCAGGACCTTTCTTGGGGTTTGGGCTTCTGACTCTCACAGAGGTGTGACTGCTGAGACCCCCTGTGCTGCCCCCTGCCGTGTTGTTCTGGGTTCTCCATCCCATGCCTGTGTCTGTTGGGCCACCACTTGCCATTTGCTGCTGTAGCTTGGGTGTCGGGTTACACTGGCCAGACTGGACTTCCACTCCTTCAGCTGCATTCCTTCTCCATGGTGGCCGTGGCCGGCCGGGTGTCTAGCTCCTGAGCCTGGCCACCACCCAGCCTGCCTTGTCATTGGGGCAGTACGTCAACTCTGTTTCAATGTGGTCAATGATACAGATCTTAGGCACTGACTGGCGGGCTTAGGTTCAGCTCCTTGGCCCTTAGGCAAGCACTTTAGCTCTCAAAGCCTCAGTTTCCACAGCTGTAAATTAGGCATGATGGTTGTAACCTCTCCCTGAGTGCGCTGAATATGCGGTGGCTTGTGTCATGGCAGCTGTGACTGTCTCGGGTTTTGTTCTCGGCTTGGCCATGTGACCTTAGGAAGCTCATCGAACCCCTCTAAGTCCCAGTTGCTGCATCTGTAAAGTGAGGATAATGGCCCCTCCTGGGTCTTTCAGGGTGATCTAGTAACAGAACTTGAGAAAGTGCCCAGTATGAGCCAGACAGCAGATGCCCACTGAATGTGCTTCATCGCACACTTGACCTTGCATGTGGAGAAAACTTATTAGAAACAGACCTGCTCAATGTGCACCCCTCTTGCCTCTAGAAACTGCGTGGGAAAACTTTTCTAAGAACCGTGTCACATTTTCCAGCCAGGGAATTTCTAGTATACGATGGGGATCCTTTCCCCTACCCTTCAGTATTTACTTGCATGCTGTACTTTGTACATGTGTAATTACTTAATCATTAATTTTAATTATTCATTTCCTATCTGTCTTCTACACATGCTGGCTAACTCCCTGAGGACAGGTGCCTCGTGTGTCCACTTCACTGTTCCTAGCAGGTCTCGTGAATGCTGTTGTGTCCCAGACAGTGAGGAGACCTGAGAAGGCGTCTGGCTCAGTTCCCAATTTGCCACAGGGATTTTCTCTTCCTGGCAGTTAGAGAGTAAAGCAGCCTCCCTAGATGCTGCCCTGGTAGAATCTTAGGAAGAGGACTGGGGCTCTCGACTGCTCCAGCTCAGGTTACCTCTGTCTCCACTAGCCTTCCCTTGAGGCAGTGGGTGTGTTCAGTGTGTTGTCTTTGAAGTGTCTTACTCCTTTGCTATCAGGAAATCAGCCCCCTACAGCCCTGTTGCTGTTTTGTAAGATGGGGCTCACCAAAAATAATGAAATAGGAAAGGGAGCTGGTGATGTTCAAGATCAACATAGGAAAAACATGAGGCAGTCCAGGATTCTGGGTGGCTCCTGAAAGTGAATCTGCCTAAGGTTGTATAGAGAAGGTGGGTTAGTCTCTACACTCTGTGTCATCTGGGCTGTCTCAGTCCATCCATCTAATCATCTGTCCATCTGTTTACCCCCTTGCCCATCCATCCATCCACACGCCCACCCATTCATCCCATCCATCAACTCATCCATCCATCCATCTGATTCATCTACCCATCTATCTACCAACCTATCTATCCCATCCATTCATCCATCCATCCATATGCCCACCTATTCATCCCATCCATTGACTTATCCATACATCCATCTGATTCATCCAGCCATCTATCTACCAACTTCTCTATGCCATCCATCCATCCACCCACCCAACCACTCATTTGTTCATCTACCAACCAACCAACCAACCAGCCAGCCAACCAACCTTGGATGGATGGTATGTCCATCCATCCAATCATCCAGTATGTCAGGAGCCCTAGTAAAGTCACGGATATGGGATGTAAGGACGTGGGCCCTCTGGTTGTCAAAATGGCTACTCATTGGCTGAGTGGCTTACTTTGGCTGTTGATGCTGGCTCTAGGCTGGGACCCGAGCTGTGCTGTCAGCAGGAACGCTCATATTTGGTCTCTGCATGTGGGTCTGTTTGGGCTTTCTTATAGCTTGGCTATTGGGTTCCAAGAATGACCCCCAAGAGAGCACAGTGGAGATGAGTGGCATGTTTATGATGTAGCTATAGACATCTCATTGGGTCACATCTATGAACTGTGTTGGTTGAGACAGACTCAAAGGCCACTCAGGTTCAAGGGGAGGGGACATGGACTCTACTGCTTGATAGGAGGAGGGGGTGAGGTCATATTGTGAGAGGATGGGAGATGTTAGCATGGCCATCCATGGGAAATACCCATACCCAGCCAAAGGATTTTAGGGAAGTCAAGGTCCTGGGCATCCCCTGGTGACTGCTGAATCTCTGATGAAAGCTCTTCAAAGGCCCAAGGGGTCTGTTAGGCTCTGAGTTAAGCTTCAATATACTGAACACCCTACATAGTAAACTATGGCTGTGGCTATAGTGTATCTGAATGGCCATTTGATTTTAAAAGATGCTGTCAGTCTTCTGGATGTGTGTCACAAATGGCACGTGACAGTCTGATGGAGTCGCCTGAGTGATTTCAGACTTTTTCCCCTGGCAGCCTCTCATGGCTTGTCTCTGAACTTTCTCCAGCCACCTGACCGTCTGAGTACTTACCTTACCGCCTGCCTGCAGCGTGCAGGACATGATGAGCTGGAGGAGAAGTAGGAGAAGTCACGTGGCCCAGTAGATCACAGGCCATGCTCTCAAGGAATGTGCTATTGCTGAAGAGGGAGATTCTTGTGCAAGTAAGGAAAGCCTCGGGGCAGCTCTTGTGTGCACCTGAGCATTCTATGAATGAAGCTACGCCCTGGGCCTGGGGTGCACTTGGCTTTGGATATCTGTGTGGCTCACTCACTCTCTTTTAGATGTTAGCAGGAAGTCCACTTTGGTTTGGGCTTTACTGAGCTTGCAAGAACCAGTGGATTTAAGATCGCTGGCTAGCCACACGTGCCGTGTGAATCAGAGGAAGGCAAAGACATGTCTGGTGGTGACTGGGACACAATCCTTTTTTTGTTGATTGCATTTTCTTTTATCCAACCCTATAGCTCAGTGCCTCCATATATCCCTTTCAGGAACGTTGTGGTTTTCCTTTCCATGTGCCCTGCTCAGAGGTACAAAGTCTTCCTTCCTGCTGCCTCCAGCTGTCCACCTTCTCCCACAGTTCACCAGTCCTTCTGCTGCTGGGGATGGGATCTCTTTTGCCTCAGTCTTGTCTGTAAGTGTTCAGTCTTTGGCTTTGGTGGCGAAGTGACAGGGAGACATGAGGGGCCTGCTGAAGTGTGGAGAAGCCAGAGACCAGCACTGTCACAACACTGACAATGAACCAAAGAGAGGCTTGCAAGGGCACACAGAAGACCCCAGGCAGCGATAATTACACCTGTGCTTTCCTGCTGGGTCTCCAGGTGATCGAGTGGTTATTTTTGAGGGACTTTTTGGACATTAAGTTAAAATACATAAATTTAATTACATTCAGTGGAATTACTATGAGCAGCAGTCTGGATTTCTTTTTAAAATGCCCCCCACCTTATCTCCTGGCCTCATCATCCCCCAAATTTATAGCTTGAATGGTGGGGTTGGGTGAAACTAAGGGGCCTTATCTGCTGTTGGCTGGAAACTGGATAATTCATGGTCTGTTGGAGTCTGTGTCCCTTGGTACCACATAATGTGGTCATCTGGGCATTTTGCTGTTTCTGGGCACATCAGGCCAGAGGTCAAGTTTGGAAGTGATAGCATGGCTCTTGAAATACTAAGTTTCTAGTTTAATAAGTATTTATTAAGCCCCTCCAATAAGGCAGGTACTCTTTAAAAATTTTTACTCTTTAGGGGTGCACCTGTGGCTCATCAAGTGGGACGCCGGCCCCATATACTAAAGGCGGTGGGTTCAAGCCCAGTCTCGGCCTAACTGCAAAACAGAAAAATAGACGGGCATTGTGGTAGGCACCTGTAGTCCCAGCTACTCGGGAGGCTGAGGCAAGAGAATCACCTAGGCCCAGGGGTAGGACGTTGCTGTGAGCTGTGTGATGCCATGGCACTCTACTGAGGGCTATAAAGTGAGACTCTGTCTCTACAAAAAAGAAAAACTTTTGGCTCGGCGCCTGTGGCTCACTGGGCTAAGACGCCAGCCATGTACAGCTCAGCTGGCAGGTTCAAATCCAGCCTGGGTCCGCCAAACAACAATGACGGGGGCAACCAAAAAATGGCCAGGTGTTGTGGCAGGCACCTGTAGTCCCAGCTACTTAGGAGGTGGAGGCAGGAGACTCGCTTGAGCCCAGGAATTGGAGGTTGCTGTGAGCTGTGATGCCACAGCACTCTATCCAGGGTGACAGCTTGAGGCTCTGTCTCAAAAAAAAAAAACAAAACAACTTTTTACTCTTTAAAACTTTTTTTATGCAGTACCTGCTGATTTTTATTTTATTTTATTTTTACTTCAGATTAATAGGAGGGTACAGATGTTAGGTTGCAGTGTTTGCATTTGTTAGTTGTGTCCCTCACCCAGGAGGTGTGCCCCCACACTAATCCCCTCCCTCTTGCTCTTTAAACATTTGATCCTCAGAACAACCACTTGAGAGAGACTGCTGTTCCTGCATTTCTGAAGCAGAAAGGGAGGATCAGAGAGGTAGAGCAAATTGTTAAAGGTCACACAGCATGTAACTCAAATGAAATCTCGGGGCTATCAGGACCCAAGGCTTGAGCTCTTTCTCCTATTCTGCAGTCGAGAGTTCAGAGGAGAAGAGAGCTTTACTCATATGGGAAAAGCCAACTATTTTATTAACTTGAAATGCTAAAAAAACAGGACTTCCTGTTATGCATTCAAAGCAATCTCATCGTCCACACCCCCTCCTCTGCCCAGGTGTGCACGCAGGTGGGCCTGCCTCTGTGTGAGCTGTAAACATCTGGATACAGCATGGGAGTTTGGGCTTATTCAGAGCTCTGGCACAAGTGGTTCAAGATATATATGTATGTATATATATATATATATTTTTTTTTTTTTTTGAGAGAGAGTCCTACTATGTTGTCCTAGGTAGAGTGCTGTGGCATTACAGCTCACAGCAACCTCCAACTCTTGGGCTTAAGCAATTCTCTTGCATCAGCCTCCCAAGTAGCTGGAACCCCAGGTGCCCACCATAATGCCTGGCTATTTTTTGTTGAGGTTGTCATTGTTGTTTAGCAGGCCTGGGCTGGGCTCGAACCTGCCAGCCTTGGTGGATATGGCTGACACACCACTCACTGAGCTACGGGCACTGAGCCCAGACTATATTTTTCACAGAATCTTTTGGTGATTCTTTTTGTGCTAATGTGAAAATTGGCCATCTGGTTTGTCCAGAAAGTTTTCTTCCTGGAAATAGCCCTGCTTGAAACAGGCCTTCCCACCTGGTTTTCACCTGTTAGCACAGTCCGTCCAATTTGGGAATCAACAAGACCTTTCCTTTCTATGAGTATGTTTTGGCCCACATGTTTGCATGTTGCAAAGGGAGTGTTGTTTCCCTATTTACAGCAGGCTGCAGGACTGAAAGTCAATTTTAGTGACAAGCTGAAGACAACCAGCTGTAGTTCAGAATTCAGATTTGTACTGTTACGAAAATACGTATTCACGAAACTAAAATTTCAAATGACTTCCTTCAAATCTTGAAATAAATAGTGTGCTGGGTATATGATATGCAGTGAAGAGCTATTTCTGATTTTTTACAAAACCAAAATTAGCATATTTAAAACCCCTCTTGGTGACTTGGCCTTTTAATTTTGTTTTTTTTGTTTTGAGGCAAAGTCTCACTCTGTCACCCTGGGTAGAGTACCATGGTGTCATAGCTCACAACAACCTCAAACTCTTGGGCTCAAGTGATCCTCTTGTCTCAGCCTCTCGACTTAGCTTTTTACAAAAAATTGGACACGGTTGTTGTGTGTGTAAGCAATATTGTAACATTAAGAAATTCTCCCAATATATAAAATAAATCACCTTCTATCCTATCGTGATAAAACAGCTAATATCATTATTGTCCTCCCAAGCTTTGCTTTCATATTTTTAATCAGTTTAAATACATTTTTATTTCACTTTTCATTGAACAATATATACTTGTCATTTACTATTTGGTTCCTTAGTCTGTAATTATAACGTTTGGTGACTTACACGTGTGCACAGAAGCACACATCAGTGTCACAATGAATATCTTAATGCACATATCTTGCTCTTCTTGTTGAATGATAACCTTAAGGTAAGTTTCCTAGAATTACTCAGTCCAAAGATATAGACATAACTTGGTAAATATTGTTATGTGACTGTCTGATGGCTTATGCTAAGTTATACATTATTTAATTTAAAAATTAATTAACCCCCAGAAGACTATTAGCACTAAATTCTGCTATGATATGACTTGGATGTCCAAAAAATTACTATGCTATTTAGAATTGTTTAATTAAAAAAGAACAAAAACAAAAGTGAGGCTTATGGAAAGAGTAGGGTTGGGGTACAAGGCTCACACATTTTGTCAGTGGCACTTTAAAAAAATGGATGGGTATCTCAAGAATGGAAGAAAAAGTATCCAATGTACTTAGGCATACTATGAAACTAATTTATAGCTTTCATATGAAGGCTGTGACCCAATTATAGCACAAGAATATGGGGAAAGGGGCAAGGGAAGGGAGGGGAGGGGGGAGGATGGGTAGACGGAGAGTAATTGGTGGGATCACACCTACGGTGCATCTTAGAAGGGTACAGGTGAAACTTACTGAATGCAGAATATAAGGGTCTGAACATAATAACTAAGAAAATGCCATGAAGGCTATGTTAACCAGTTTGATGAAAATATTTCAGATTTTATATGAAACCAGCACATTGT